>JBBFKN010000245.1:25000-62470 GCA_039654755.1 Calcarius lapponicus
CCTTTCACAGCCGGGGCGGCTCGCTCTGCAGCAGGCGGCGGAGCGGCAAGGGAGCGCGCGCGGATCGGGCTCTGTTCCCCCGGTCCGCACCCCATCGGTTCGGTCGTTTTTCGCCCTCTCTCTCTTTGCTCAACAGCTCAGCTCCAGCCGCAACGCCGCCCGGCGCTGCTCGCGGCCGGCACCCACGGGGCGCTAAAACCCGGACCGGGGCCGGCACCGGCACCTCGCGTGGTTTTTTAAGGACACCTGAAGGCTCGCGGGGCCACGCGGCCGTCACACAGCTGGGGACGGTAAAGACGCCCTTCCCTGGCAGCGGGAGAGGCGACACCTCGCCTGCGACGGGAAGCGAATTGGAAAGGAGACCGCCCTGCCCGAGCACCGGACCCCCCCCCCCCGGCCGTGGCTTCCCCGCGACAGAGAAGCCCCGGAAGGGAGAGCCGGCCCGCCGGGGGCCCTCTCCGACGCCACCCGAAAAGCCTCATCGATCAGGCGCGCGGCCGAGGAAGGAACCGCGCGAAAAGCGACAAGGGCCCCACGGCCACGGTCCTGGGACAACGGCGACGGCCGCCCAAAGCCCAGCCCGCCTGCGGATCGGTCGCGGCAGAGGAGCGCGGGGGGGTGCCGCCACCCGCCCGCGGCCGCGGCCAACAACGGCTCCCTTTCGGCTAGGCAACGGCAGGAGACTGGACTGGGCCGGGCCGGGGGGACTCGGCGGCCCCTTCCGGCCCGGGGAAACCCCGGCCGAGCGTGCAAGCGAAAAAGCGCCACCGACCTTCCTTGCCACGGGGCCGCCGGCTTTCGACAACCCGGGGCCCTCACGGCAGTCGGCTTTCCCTTCCGGAAAAAAGCCGGGGGACGGCACGACAAAAAAAAAAAAAGGCACATGGAGGCGGCGTTCGCAACGACCCGTGCTAGCCACGGGGGCCGCGGGCCCGGAGCCGAGGGCCCGGGGGGCGAGGTACGCGCCTCACTCCCCCCACGGACCCCACACACCGGCGCATCCCTTCTCTCTCTCCACCATCATCGCTTTTTTCCGTGGCCCGCGCGCGCCTTCGTCGCAACGCTTTCCTCGGTGCCGCGGCTTAGGGCCGCCAGAGAAAAAAAAAAAAAAAAAAAAATCCGCGGAGGCCGGGCGGGCGACCCCTCTCCGCCCGCACGCCGGTACGCGGAAATCAAAAACAACGGACCCGCGCGGCACCCCAGCCCGCCCGGCATAAGAGCGGCTCAGCCGATCCGGCCACGACCGAGGCGGGCGAGGCGCCGCCGCCTCGCCCAGGACCGGTCCGGGGGGCTCTCCGTCGGGTGCCGGGTCCGTCGACTAAAAAATAAGTCCTGCCCGCCAACGCGGGTCCCCGGCTTAAGGCCGAGGAAGGGGGACGCCTTCAACAACGCGGGCCGGGGACGGGGTGCCGCCACCCCGGCTCCGCAGCTCACCGGGCGACGACCGCCGAGGCGGACCGACGGCCCAAAACCGCGCCCGCCGAGCGGGCCCCGGCTTGAGGCCGGGCAGAAAAGGGACGAGGCGCCGCCGCCTCGCCCGCCACCGGTGCACGGGGGGGCCGCCCCCCCCGTGCCCATCGGCCGCCAGAAGCCGGCCCGGAGCGGGACGCGCTCGCGGCTTTCTCTCGGCTCTCTCGCTCGCCTTCGCCCTTCTCTCTCGCCCGCCTCTCTTCTCTCGCAGCCCTTTCTCTCTCACCTTCTTTCCGGATCCGCTCTCGCGGCCCTCTCTCTCGCCTCTCCGGATCCGCTCTCTTTCGCACAGCCCTTCTCTCTCGCCTCTCCAAGCTGCACCCAAATTTCCTTGGGCAGGACGGGAGCCGGGACAAAGCCACGCAGACTAGTCCCGGCTAGGCGGCACTTGATGCTCTGCCCTGGCGACCGCACGCGCGGCCGCTCCACTCCGCCTCGGACACAGACACGGGGTCACAACCCGTGGGGATGCGGCCCGTCACCTCGCTCCCATAGTACGGACAGACGAGTCCAGAGCTGCCGAGGCCTCCAAGAGGACCGATGGAGCTCGACCGGGAAGGGGCGCCGCCGCAGGCCGCCTCCTACGATGACGCAGCCGGAGGCGGCCGACAACAGCGACCCCTTGGTGAACTTCCGCAGCCGGCCGCGACAACAGGTCTACCCGGCAGCCGCCGGAATTGACTAAGTCCCGCCGGAGCCGGGGTAGACCTGTTGTCCCCAGCCAGCGCCCGCCAGCAGGGGGCAAGGCCGACCCCCGGCGGCCCCGGAGCCGGGGTAGACCTGGTGTCCCCGCGGAGCCGGGGTAGACCTGGTGTCCCCGCGGAGCCGGGGTAGACCTGGTGTCTCGCCGGAGACGAGGTAGACCTGGTGTCCCCGCGGAGCCGGGGTAGACCTGGTGTCCCCGCGAAGCCGGGGTAGACCTTGTGTCCCCGCTGAGCCGGGGTAGACCTGGTGTCCCCGCGGAGCCGGGGTAGACCTGGTGTCTCGCCGGAGCCGAGGTAGACCTGGTGTCCCCGCGAAGCCGGGGTAGACCTGGTGTCCCCGCTGAGCCGGGGTAGACCTGGTGTCCCCGCTGAGCCGGGGTAGACCTGGTGTCCCCGCGGAGCCGGGGTAGACCTGGTGTCCCCGCGGAGCCGGGGTAGACCTGGTGTCCCCGCGGAGCCGGGGTAGACCTGGTGTCCCCGCTGAGCCGGGGTAGACCTGGTGTCCCCGCGGAGCCGGGGTAGACCTGGTGTCCCCTCACAGCCGCCTGCCGCCCGGGCGCCACAGCGAGCCCTGGTGTCCCCGCTGAGCCGGGGTAGACCTGGTGTCCCCGCTGAGCCGGGGTAGACCTGGTGTCCCCGCGGAGCCGGGGTAGACCTGGTGTCCCCGCTGAGCCGGGGTAGACCTGGTGTCCCCGCGGAGCCGGGGTAGACCTGGTGTCCCCCTCACAGCCACCTGCCGCCCGGGCGCCACAGCGAGCCCCGGCGGCCCCGGAGCCGGGTTGACTTGATGAGCCGGGACCGGCCCGGAGCCGTGGTCGACCTCCTGTCCCCCCGCCGTCGCCCGCCGCCCGGGCGCCTCGCCGTTCCCAGCGACCCTGGAGCCGGGCGAAGCTCACAGCCTCATAACAGCCCGGAGCCAGACGGCTCGATCAGCCCCCTCCCAGACAATGGATCCCCCCCTTTCAAGACCAGTACATATTTTCGATTTTGTGATGTTTTCGGGGGGGGGGGGTGGGGGGGGTGGGGGGGTGGGGGGGGTGTGTGTGGTTTGTTTTCTGTTTCATTTTGGTTTTTTTGCGGCCCCCCCCCCCCCCCCCCCCCCAGCCCCCCGGTTAGTTTGGCTTTGTTTGATGCTGAGTTTTGAGGTTTGTTTTTTTGGGGCGGGGGTTTGTGGTTCGGGCTTGGGTTTTCTTGGGTTGCCCCCCCACCCCCCGGCCCCCCCCTTTTTCTTTTCTCCTTTCCTGAAAGAATGGCTCTTCTACTTGCTTGGAACGAGAAACTTATCCGGAAAAACAAACCAACAAGAAAAAATTGGCAAATTTTAGTTCTTTTCCTTTCGTATCCAGAGCACTTGCAGCCGAGCCGACGGGCAACCCGTGCCCTGTGCTCTGCCTGCTGACGCGCTGAACTGGCGAAACAGCGCCCCCACCCCCCGCCCCGCCCTGCCGCACCCCCACGCCCTCCTGGGACCCTACACAGCCCAGCCCCCCTGCCCCCGATGCGGCTCGCCTCGCCTCGCCCCGCCCCGCCCCGCCCCCCAGTAGAGTCGGCCGCCGGCGGCACCACCGCCGGCACACAGGCGGCCGCTTTCGGGCGGGTTCTTTCACGGTCCAAAAAGATCTTTGGCCCTCGACGTGAGCCTAGGGGGCCGTGGGGGCTCAGTGCCGAGGCGCCCGGGGCCGGCACAAAGCCGCCGGCCCTCCCTCGGCCCTCGTCCGCGCAGAGACAGAGACAGAGACAGAGACAGAGACAGAGACAACGACACCCACCCACTCCACACGCTCACACCCCAAGGCCACCCCTTCAGGCCAGCACACTGTCGCGCGGGCACGCACGCGCGGACAACCATCCCTGCCCCCTCCTCCCGCCACCTCCTCCCGCCAGGCACGCACGCGCGCTTGCCCGCCCGCCCGCCCGCCCGCCCGCCCACCCACCCACCTACCTGCCTGTACACGTGTACGCTCTCGCGTGCCCTCTCTCCCTGTCCCTGTCCCCGTCCCCGCGCCTGCTCCTGCCCCTGCCCTTGCCCCTGCCCTCTCTGTCGCAGCCGCACCCGCCCACCGGCAGTTGGGGGCGCCCCGCCCTCCCCCATCAGCCTCCCCGGCGCCCCGCCCTCCCCCATCAGCCTCCCCGGCGCCGTCTGCATAGTTTTCCCGCTTGCTAGGCAGCCGTAGGCTAAGGCCGGCGGGGGACAACAGGTCTATGCAGTGGCTAGGCGGCCGCAGGCGAGGGCCGGCCGGGGAACGCAGGCCTAGCCAGTGGCTAGGCGGCCGTAGGCGAGGGTCGGCCCGGGATATAGGGGTATAGGACAGCAGGTCCACCCAAGGTCCCGGGGTATAGGACAGCAGGTCTACCCAAGGGCCGTGGACAACAGGTCTACCCCGGGGCCTGGGACAGCAGGTCTACCCAAGGGCCGTGGACACCAGGTCTACCCAATGTCCTGGGACAGCAGGTCTACCCCGGGGCCTGGGACACCAGGTCTACCCAAGGGCCCTGGACAGCAGGTCTACCCCGGGGCTTTGGACACCAGGTCAACCCCGGGGCCTGGGACAGCAGGTCTACCCCAGGGGCCTGGGACAGCAGGTCTACCCCGGGGCCCCGGACAACAGGTCTTCCCCAGGGCCTTGGACCAAAGGTCTTCCCCAGGGCCTGGTCTGCCATAGGCGAAGGCCGGCCGGCGACCGCAGGTCTACCCAGGAGGCTAGGCGGCCGTGGGCTAAGGCCGGCCGGCGACCGTAGGTCTACCCAGGAGGCTAGGCGGCCGTGGGCGAGGGCCGGCCCGGGACAACAGCTCTATCCAGTGGCTAGGCGGCCGTGGGCTAAGGCCGGCCGGCGACCGCAGGTCTACCCAGGAGGCTAGGCGGCCGTGGGCGAGGGTCGGCCCGGGACAACAGCTCTATCCAGTGGCTAGGCGGCCGTGGGCTAAGGCCGGTCCGGGACGACAGCTCTTCCCAAGGCCCGGGGTGCCGTGGGCGAAGGCTGGCCGCAGACCACAGGTCTACCCAGGAGGCTAGGCGGCTGTAGGCGAGGGCCGGTCCGGGCCACCAGGTTTACACGGGAGGCTGGGCGCCCATGGGCTGAGGCCGGCCCGGGACAACGGGTCCACCCCTGGGGTATAGGACAGCAGGTCTACCCCGAGGTCTGGGACAGCAGGTCTACCCCGGGGCCTGGGACAGCAGGTCTACCCCGGGGCCCTGGACAGCAGGTCTACCCGGGGGCCTGGGACAGAAGGTCTACCCCGGGGCCTGGGACAGCAGGTCTACCCGGTGGGCCGGGACACCAGGTCTACCCGGGGGCCTGGGACACCAGGTCTACCCCGGGGCCCCTGGACAGCAGGTCTACCCCGGAGCCCGGGACACCAGGTCTACCCGGGGGCCTGGGACAACAGGTCTACCCGGGGCCCACTGGGACAACAGGTCTACCCCGAAGCCTGGGGCAGCAGGTCTATCCGGGGGCCTGCGACACCAGGTCTACCCAAGAGCCTGGGACAACAGGTCTACCCCGGGGCCCGGGACACCAGGTCTACCCAAAGGCCTGGGACAGCAGGTCTACCCCGGAGCCTGAGACAGCAGGTCTACCCCGGGGCCCGGGACACCAGGTCTACCCCGAAGCCTGGGACAACAGGTCTACCCCGGGGCCCGGGACACCAGGTCTACCCAAAGGCCTGGGACAGCAGGTCTACCCCGGAGCCTGAGACAGCAGGTCTACCCCGGGGCCCGGGACAAGTGGCTCCTGCAATGTGCCATTTAGGGCCAGGACAGGTGTGTTATGTTTGCCAGGGTAAAGGGCTGTGGTTTCTATTGGGGGCCTGTGGCTGGGAATGGCCGGCTGGCTCCTGAAATTCCGCACCGTGCAGGATGGTTCCAAGAGCCAAGCTGGCAGCAGTGCCAAGTTGGGCCCGTTGGATAGTGCCAAGTGGCTCCTGCAATCTGGCATTAAGGACCAGGACAGGTGAGTTTTGTTTGCCAGGGTAACAGGCTGAGGTTTGTATTGGGGGCCTGTGGCCGGGAGTGGCCGGCTGGCTCCTGAAATTCCGCACCGTGCAGGATTGTTCCTAGCCCCAAGCTGGCAGCAGTGCAAGGTTGAGCTTGTTGGATAGGGCCAAGTGGCTCCTGCAATCTGCCATTAAGGGCCAGGACAGGTGAGTTTTGTTTGCCAGGGAAAGACCTGAGGTTTTAGTTGGGGGACCTGTGGCTGGGAGTGGCAGGCTGGCTCCTGAAATTCCGCACCGTGCAGGATTGTTCCTAGACCCAAGCTGGCAGCAGTGCAAGGTTGGGCTTGTTGGATAGGGCCAAGTGGCTCCTGCAATCTGGCATTAAGGACCAGGACAGGTGAGTTTTGTTTGCCAGGGTAACCGGCTGAGGTTTGTATTGGGGGCCTGTGGCCGGGAGTGGCCGGCTGGCTCCTGAAATTCCGCACCGTGCAGGATTGTTCCTAGCCCCAAGCTGGCAGCAGTGCAAGGTTGAGCTTGTTGGATAGGGCCAAGTGGCTCCTGCAATCTGCCATTAAGGGCCAGGACAGGTGAGTTTTGTTTGCCAGGGAAAGACCTGAGGTTTTAGTTGGGGGACCTGTGGCTGGGAGTGGCAGGCTGGCTCCTGAAATTCCGCACCGTGCAGGATTGTTCCTAGACCCAAGCTGGCAGCAGTGCAAGGTTGGGCTTGTTGGATAGGGCCAAGTGGCTCCTGCAATGTGCCATTGAGGGCCAGGACAGGTGAGTTTTGTTTCCCAGGGAAATGGGCCGCTATATGTGTTGGGGGCCATGTGGCCGGGATTGGCCGGCTGGCTCCTGAAATTCCGCATCAGGCAGGATGGTTCCCAGAGCCAAGCGGGCAGCATTGCCAAGTTGGGCTGGTTTGATAGTGCCAATTGGCTCCTGCAATCTGCCATTAAGGGCCAGGACAGGTGAGTTTTGTTTGCCATGGAATGACCTGAGATTTTTGTTAGGGGGCCTGTGGCTGGGAGTGACAGGCTGGCTCCTGAAATTCCGCACCGTGCAGGATTGTTCCTAGACCCAAGCTGGCAGCAGTGCCAAGTTGGGCTGGTTTGATAGTGCCAAGTGGCTCCTGAAATCTGCCATTAAGGGCAAGGACAGGTGTGTAGGAGAGGTGGCATTTGAGTAGTAAATATGTATTCTATCTGAATATCTGTATATGGGCCTTGCCCCTAGGAATCCCAGCTGATCCTGAACGGCTTGCAGCTGCAATGCCCTTAATTGGGCGCAGCTGTGGCCAGCAGGGATCGCTGGGATAAAAGGGGGGCTGGGCTTTCCAATGACACAGAACTCCGAGGTCAGCCTGGAAGGAGCAGGAGCAGTCTGCCAAGGAGGGAATCAGTTGATGAAGACTGAGCCACAAGGAACCCCCGAGAGAGTAAGAGACTACTACTGATATGACTACTACTATTCTGACTCCAATTGGGACTATAGTGTACGGCTACACAGGTGAGTTTTGTTTGCCAGGGTAAAGGGCCGAGGTTTGTATTGGGGGCCTGTGGCCGGGAGTGGCCGGCTGTGTCCTGAAATTCCGCACCGTGCAGGATTTTCCCTAGACCCAAGCTGGCAGCAGTGCCAAGTTGGGCTGGTTTGATAGTGCCATGTGGCTCCTGCAATTTGGCATTAAGGACCAGGACAGGTGAGTTTTGTTTGCCAGGGAAACACCTGAGATTTGCTTTGGGGGGCCTGTGGCCGGGAGTGGCCGGCTGGATCCTGAAATTCCGCACCGTGCAGGATTGTCCCTAGACCCAAGCTGGCAGCAGTGTCAAGTTGGGCTGGGTTGATAGTGCCAATTGGCTCCTGCAATGTGCCATTTAGAGCCAGGACAGGTGTGTTTTGTTTGCCAGGGTAAAGGGCCGAGGTTTGTATTTGGGTCCTGTGGCCGGGAGTGGCCGGCTGGCTCCTGAAATTCCGCACGGTCCAGGATGGTTCCCAGAGCCAAGCTGGCAGCAGTGCCAAGTTGGGCTTGTTTGATAGTGCCAAGTGGCTCCTGCAATCTGGCATTAAGGGCCAGGACAGGTGTGGTTTTTTTGCCAGGGTAAAGGGCCGAGGTTTGTATTGGGGGCCATGTGGCTGGGAGTGGCCAGCTGGCTCCTGAAATTCCGCACCGTGCAGGATTGTTCCTAGCCCCAAGCTGGCAGCAGTGCAAGGTTGAGCTTGTTGGATAGGGCCAAGTGGCTCCTGCAATCTGCCATTAAGGGCCAGGACAGGTGAGTTTTGTTTGCCAGGGAAAGACCTGAGGTTTTAGTTGGGGGACCTGTGGCTGGGAGTGGCAGGCTGGCTCTTGAAATTCCGCACCGTGCAGGATGGTTCCCAGAGCCAAGCGAGCAGCAGTGCCAAGTCGGGCTTGTTTGATAGTGCCACATGGCTCCTGCAATCTGCCATTTAGGGCCAGGACAGGTGAGTTTTGTTTGCCAGGGTAAAGGGCCGAGGTTTGTATTGGGGGCCTGTGGCCGGGAGTGGCCGGCTGGCTCCTGAAATTCCGCACCGTGCAGGATTGTTCCTAGACCCAAGCTGGCAGCAGTGCAAGGTTGGGCTTGTTGGATAGGGCCAAGTGGCTCCTGCAATGTGCCATTGAGGGCCAGGAAAGGTGAGTTTTGTTTCCCAGGGAAATGGGACGCTATATGTGTTGGGGGCCATGTGGCCGGGATTGGCCGGCTGGCTCCTGAAATTCCGCACCAGGCAGGATGGTTCCCAGAGCCAAGCGAGCAGCATTGCCAAGTTGGGCTGGTTTGATAGTGCCAATTGGCTCCTGCAATCTGCCATTATGGGCCAGGACAGGTGAGTTTTGTTTGCCATGGAATGACCTGAGATTTTGGTTGGGGGGCCTGTGGCTGGGAGTGACAGGATGGCTCCTGAAATCCTGCACCGTGCAGGATGATTCCTAGACCCAAGCTGGCAGCAGTGCCAAGTTGGGCTTGTTTGATAGTGCCAAGTGGCTCCTGAAATCTGCCATTAAGGGCCAGGACAGGTGCGTTTTGTTTGCTAGGGAAAGACCTGAGATTTCTATTGGGGGGCCTGTGGCCGGGATTGGCCGGCTGGCTCCTGAAATTCCGCACCGTGCAGGATGGTTCCCAGATCCAAGCTGGCAGTAGTGCCAAGTTGGGCCCGTTGGATAGGGCCAAGTGGCTCCTGCAATCTGCCTGTATGGGCCAGGACAGGTGTGTTATGTTTGCCAGGGTAAAGGGCTGTGGTTTCTATTGGGGGCCTGTGGCTGGGAATGGCCGGCTGGCTCCTGAAATTCCGCACCGTGCAGGATGGTTCCAAGAGCCAAGCTGGCAGCAGTGCCAAGTTGGGCTTGTTTGATAGTGCCAAGTGGCTCCTGCAATCTGGCATTAAGGACCAGGACAGGTGAGTTTTGTTTGCCAGGGTAACAGGCTGAGGTTTGTATTGGGGGCCTGTGGCCGGGAGTGGCCGGCTGGCTCCTGAAATTCCGCACCGTGCAGGATTGTTCCTAGACCCAAGCTGGCAGCAGTGCAAGGTTGGGCTTGTTGGATAGGGCCAAGTGGCTCCTGCAATGTGCCATTGAGGGCCAGGACAGGTGAGTTTTGTTTCCCAGGGAAATGGGCCGCTATATGTGTTGGGGGCCATGTGGCCGGGATTGGCCGGCTGGCTCCTGAAATTCCGCATCAGGCAGGATGGTTCCCAGAGCCAAGCGGGCAGCATTGCCAAGTTGGGCTGGTTTGATAGTGCCAATTGGCTCCTGCAATCTGCCATTAAGGGCCAGGACAGGTGAGTTTTGTTTGCCATGGAATGACCTGAGATTTTTGTTAGGGGGCCTGTGGCTGGGAGTGACAGGCTGGCTCCTGAAATTCCGCACCGTGCAGGATTGTTCCTAGACCCAAGCTGGCAGCAGTGCCAAGTTGGGCTGGTTTGATAGTGCCAAGTGGCTCCTGAAATCTGCCATTAAGGGCAAGGACAGGTGTGTAGGAGAGGTGGCATTTGAGTAGTAAATATGTATTCTATCTGAATATCTGTATATGGGCCTTGCCCCTAGGAATCCCAGCTGATCCTGAACGGCTTGCAGCTGCAATGCCCTTAATTGGGCGCAGCTGTGGCCAGCAGGGATCGCTGGGATAAAAGGGGGGCTGGGCTTTCCAATGACACAGAACTCCGAGGTCAGCCTGGAAGGAGCAGGAGCAGTCTGCCAAGGAGGGAATCAGTTGATGAAGACTGAGCCACAAGGAACCCCCGAGAGAGTAAGAGACTACTACTGATATGACTACTACTATTCTGACTCCAATTGGGACTATAGTGTACGGCTACACAGGTGAGTTTTGTTTGCCAGGGTAAAGGGCCGAGGTTTGTATTGGGGGCCTGTGGCCGGGAGTGGCCGGCTGTGTCCTGAAATTCCGCACCGTGCAGGATTTTCCCTAGACCCAAGCTGGCAGCAGTGCCAAGTTGGGCTGGTTTGATAGTGCCATGTGGCTCCTGCAATTTGGCATTAAGGACCAGGACAGGTGAGTTTTGTTTGCCAGGGAAACACCTGAGATTTGCTTTGGGGGGCCTGTGGCCGGGAGTGGCCGGCTGGATCCTGAAATTCCGCACCGTGCAGGATTGTCCCTAGACCCAAGCTGGCAGCAGTGTCAAGTTGGGCTGGGTTGATAGTGCCAATTGGCTCCTGCAATGTGCCATTTAGAGCCAGGACAGGTGTGTTTTGTTTGCCAGGGTAAAGGGCCGAGGTTTGTATTTGGGTCCTGTGGCCGGGAGTGGCCGGCTGGCTCCTGAAATTCCGCACGGTCCAGGATGGTTCCCAGAGCCAAGCTGGCAGCAGTGCCAAGTTGGGCTTGTTTGATAGTGCCAAGTGGCTCCTGCAATCTGGCATTAAGGGCCAGGACAGGTGTGGTTTTTTTGCCAGGGTAAAGGGCCGAGGTTTGTATTGGGGGCCATGTGGCTGGGAGTGGCCAGCTGGCTCCTGAAATTCCGCACCGTGCAGGATTGTTCCTAGCCCCAAGCTGGCAGCAGTGCAAGGTTGAGCTTGTTGGATAGGGCCAAGTGGCTCCTGCAATCTGCCATTAAGGGCCAGGACAGGTGAGTTTTGTTTGCCAGGGAAAGACCTGAGGTTTTAGTTGGGGGACCTGTGGCTGGGAGTGGCAGGCTGGCTCTTGAAATTCCGCACCGTGCAGGATGGTTCCCAGAGCCAAGCGAGCAGCAGTGCCAAGTCGGGCTTGTTTGATAGTGCCACATGGCTCCTGCAATCTGCCATTTAGGGCCAGGACAGGTGAGTTTTGTTTGCCAGGGTAAAGGGCCGAGGTTTGTATTGGGGGCCTGTGGCCGGGAGTGGCCGGCTGGCTCCTGAAATTCCGCACCGTGCAGGATTGTTCCTAGACCCAAGCTGGCAGCAGTGCAAGGTTGGGCTTGTTGGATAGGGCCAAGTGGCTCCTGCAATGTGCCATTGAGGGCCAGGAAAGGTGAGTTTTGTTTCCCAGGGAAATGGGACGCTATATGTGTTGGGGGCCATGTGGCCGGGATTGGCCGGCTGGCTCCTGAAATTCCGCACCAGGCAGGATGGTTCCCAGAGCCAAGCGAGCAGCATTGCCAAGTTGGGCTGGTTTGATAGTGCCAATTGGCTCCTGCAATCTGCCATTATGGGCCAGGACAGGTGAGTTTTGTTTGCCATTGAATGACCTGAGATTTTGGTTGGGGGGCCTGTGGCTGGGAGTGACAGGATGGCTCCTGAAATCCTGCACCGTGCAGGATGATTCCTAGACCCAAGCTGGCAGCAGTGCCAAGTTGGGCTTGTTTGATAGTGCCAAGTGGCTCCTGAAATCTGCCATTAAGGGCCAGGACAGGTGCGTTTTGTTTGCTAGGGAAAGACCTGAGATTTCTATTGGGGGGCCTGTGGCCGGGATTGGCCGGCTGGCTCCTGAAATTCCGCACCGTGCAGGATGGTTCCCAGATCCAAGCTGGCAGTAGTGCCAAGTTGGGCCCGTTGGATAGGGCCAAGTGGCTCCTGCAATCTGCCTGTATGGGCCAGGACAGGTGAGTTTTGTTTGCCAGGGTAAAGGGCCGAGGTTTGTATTGGGGGCCTGTGGCCGGGAGTGGCCAGCTGGCTCCTGAAGTTCCGCACCGCGCAGGATTGTTCCTAGACCCAAGCTGGCAGCAGTGCAAGGTTGGGCTTGTTGGATAGGGCCAAGTGGCTCCTGCAATGTGCCATTTAGGGCCAGGACAGGTGTGTTATGTTTGCCAGGGTAAAGGGCTGTGGTTTCTATTGGGGGCCTGTGGCTGGGAATGGCCGGCTGGCTCCTGAAATTCCGCACCGTGCAGGATGGTTCCAAGAGCCAAGCTGGCAGCAGTGCCAAGTTGGGCTTGTTTGATAGTGCCAAGTGGCTCCTGCAATCTGGCATTAAGGACCAGGACAGGTGAGTTTTGTTTGCCAGGGTAACAGGCTGAGGTTTGTATTGGGGGCCTGTGGCCGGGAGTGGCCGGCTGGCTCCTGAAATTCCGCACCGTGCAGGATTGTTCCTAGACCCAAGCTGGCAGCAGTGCAAGGTTGGGCTTGTTGGATAGGGCCAAGTGGCTCCTGCAATGTGCCATTGAGGGCCAGGACAGGTGAGTTTTGTTTCCCAGGGAAATGGGCCGCTATATGTGTTGGGGGCCATGTGGCCGGGATTGGCCGGCTGGCTCCTGAAATTCCGCATCAGGCAGGATGGTTCCCAGAGCCAAGCGGGCAGCATTGCCAAGTTGGGCTGGTTTGATAGTGCCAATTGGCTCCTGCAATCTGCCATTAAGGGCCAGGACAGGTGAGTTTTGTTTGCCATGGAATGACCTGAGATTTTTGTTAGGGGGCCTGTGGCTGGGAGTGACAGGCTGGCTCCTGAAATTCCGCACCGTGCAGGATTGTTCCTAGACCCAAGCTGGCAGCAGTGCCAAGTTGGGCTGGTTTGATAGTGCCAAGTGGCTCCTGAAATCTGCCATTAAGGGCAAGGACAGGTGTGTAGGAGAGGTGGCATTTGAGTAGTAAATATGTATTCTATCTGAATATCTGTATATGGGCCTTGCCCCTAGGAATCCCAGCTGATCCTGAACGGCTTGCAGCTGCAATGTCCTTAATTGGGCGCAGCTGTGGCCAGCAGGGATCGCTGGGATAAAAGGGGGGCTGGGCTTTCCAATGACACAGAACTCCGAGGTCAGCCTGGAAGGAGCAGGAGCAGTCTGCCAAGGAGGGAATCAGTTGATGAAGACTGAGCCACAAGGAACCCCCGAGAGAGTAAGAGACTACTACTGATATGACTACTACTATTCTGACTCCAATTGGGACTATAGTGTACGGCTACACAGGTGAGTTTTGTTTGCCAGGGTAAAGGGCCGAGGTTTGTATTGGGGGCCTGTGGCCGGGAGTGGCCGGCTGTGTCCTGAAATTCCGCACCGTGCAGGATTTTCCCTAGACCCAAGCTGGCAGCAGTGCCAAGTTGGGCTGGTTTGATAGTGCCATGTGGCTCCTGCAATTTGGCATTAAGGACCAGGACAGGTGAGTTTTGTTTGCCAGGGAAACACCTGAGATTTGCTTTGGGGGGCCTGTGGCCGGGAGTGGCCGGCTGGATCCTGAAATTCCGCACCGTGCAGGATTGTCCCTAGACCCAAGCTGGCAGCAGTGTCAAGTTGGGCTGGGTTGATAGTGCCAATTGGCTCCTGCAATGTGCCATTTAGAGCCAGGACAGGTGTGTTTTGTTTGCCAGGGTAAAGGGCCGAGGTTTGTATTTGGGTCCTGTGGCCGGGAGTGGCCGGCTGGCTCCTGAAATTCCGCACGGTCCAGGATGGTTCCCAGAGCCAAGCTGGCAGCAGTGCCAAGTTGGGCTTGTTTGATAGTGCCAAGTGGCTCCTGCAATCTGGCATTAAGGGCCAGGACAGGTGTGGTTTTTTTGCCAGGGTAAAGGGCCGAGGTTTGTATTGGGGGCCATGTGGCTGGGAGTGGCCAGCTGGCTCCTGAAATTCCGCACCGTGCAGGATTGTTCCTAGCCCCAAGCTGGCAGCAGTGCAAGGTTGAGCTTGTTGGATAGGGCCAAGTGGCTCCTGCAATCTGCCATTAAGGGCCAGGACAGGTGAGTTTTGTTTGCCAGGGAAAGACCTGAGGTTTTAGTTGGGGGACCTGTGGCTGGGAGTGGCAGGCTGGCTCTTGAAATTCCGCACCGTGCAGGATGGTTCCCAGAGCCAAGCTGGCAGCAGTGCCAAGTCAGACTGGTTTGATAGTGCCACATGGCTCCTGCAATGTGCCATTTAGAGCCAGGACAGGTGAGTTTTGTTTGCCAGGGTAAAGGGCCGAGGTTTGTATTGGGGGCCTGTGGCCGGGAGTGGCCGGCTAGCTCTTGAAATTCCGCACCGTGCAGGATGGTTCCCAGGGCCAAGCTGGCAGCAGTGCCAAGTTGGGCTGGTTTGATATTGCCAAGTGGCTCCTGCATTCTGCCATTCAGGACTAGGACAGGTGAGTTTTGTTAGCCAGGGAAAGACCAGAGATTTCTTTTGGGGGGCCTGTGGCGGGGAGTGGCCGGTTGGATCCCAAAATTCTTCAACGTGCAGGATTGTTCCCAGAGCCAAGCTGGCAGCAGTGCCAAGTTGGGCTGGTTTGATAGTGCCAAGTGGCTCCTGCAATCTGCCATTAAGGACCAGGGCAGGTGAGTTTTGTTTGCCCAGGAAAACGGCCGAGGTTTGTGCTGGGGTGCCCTTGGCCAGGTGGCAGGCTGGCTACTGAAATTCCGCACCGTGCAGGATGGTTCCCAGAGCCAAGCTGGCTGCAGTGCCAAGTCAGGCTGGTTTGATAGTGCCAAGTGGCTCCTGCAATCTGCCATTAAGGGCCAGGCGAGGTGAGTTTTGTTTGCCGCGGAAGAACTGAGAATTTTTTTGGTGGGCCTGTGGCCGGGAGTGGCAGGCTGGCTCCTGAAATTCTGCACCGTGCAGGATTGTTCCCAGAGCCAAGCTGGCAGCAGTGCCAAGTTGGGCTGGTTTGATAGTGCCAAGTGGCTCCTGCAATCTGCCATTAAGGACCAGGACAGGTGAGTTTTCATTGCCAGGGTAACGGGCTGAGGTTTGTTTTGGGGGTCTGTGGCTGGGATGGGCAGGCTGGCTCCTGAAATCCGCACCGTGTAGGATGGTTCCCAGAGCCAAGCTGGCAGCAGTGCAAGGTTGGGCTGGTTTGATAGTGCCAAGTGGCTCCTGCAATCTGCCATTAAAGACCAGAACAGGTGAGTTTTGTTTGCCAGGGGAAACGGCCGAGGCTTTTTTTGGGGGGCCGGTGGCGGGGAGTGGCAGGCTGGCTCCTGAAATTCCGCACCCTGCAGGACGTTTCCTAGACCCAAGCTGGCAGCAGTGCCAAGTTGGGCTGGTTTGATAGTGCCAAGTGGCTCCTGCAATCTGCCATTAAGGACCACGACAGGTGAGTTTTGTTTGCCATGGAAAAGGCTGAGGTTCTTCTTCGGGGGTCGGTGGCCGGGACTGGCAATCTGGCTCCTGAAATTCCGCACTGTGCAGGATGGTTCCCAGAGCCAAGCTGGCAGCAATGCCAAGTCGGGCTCGTTCGATAGTGCCAAGTGGCTCCTGCAATCTGCAGTTAGGGACCAGGACAGTTGAGTTTTGTTTGCCGAGGAAAAGGGTCTAGATTTGTGTTGGGGCCCTGTGGCCGGGAGTTAAAGGCTGGCTCGTGGAATACTTTGGTCCCAGCCGGGAAGACTATCGTCTCAGCGGGGAAGACTATCGGCTCCAGCCGGGAAGACTATCGTCTCAGCAGGGAAGACTTTCGTCGCAGCAGGGAAGACTATCGGATCTCTGCAGCGCGCCTTCTACGCAAAGACTCCCGTCATCGGCTCTGCGCTTTGCCGAGCTCCCTATCTCTCCTCTAGCCTCTTTTGCTGCCTACATCCTCGCAAAGAGCTCTTTCACTATGTCTCGCAAGGAGAAACTGTGCCAGGGCAGGAAACATCTCCCCGCTTGTTCTAGAAGTTTTGTAGCAGGTCTGCAGAGTGTTTTTTCAGAAGCAAAAGAAAGTTGTCCCAAACGACTTCAATTCCAATCTTACTGTGAATAGAAAAAGCAGGAGAGTGCTAAGGTGCTGTTTTCTAGCAGTTTGCAAGCTGCGCACACAATCCAGGTGTTGTGCAGCTTTGTTGTTCTCCTTTCGGGAAGCTGCCGCTCTCTCCTTCTCCCGGGGGAGAAAACGTGGCTTCTCCGTGCGAAAAGCACTGTGCCGGCAGGGAAGTCTATTTCGCCAGCCGGGAAGACTATCGGCTCCAGCGGGGAAGACTATCGGCTCCAGCCGGGAAGACTATCGGCTCCAGCCGGGAAGACTATCGGCTCAGCCGGGAAGACGATCGGCTCCAGCGGGGAAGACTATCGTCTCAGCGGGGAAGACTATCGGCTCCAGCCGGGAAGACTATCGGCTCAGCCGGGAAAACTTTCGTCGCAGCAGGGAAGACTATCGGATCTCTGCAGCGCGCCTTCTACGCAAAGACTCCCGTCATCGGCTCTGCGGTTTGCCGAGCTCCCTATCTCTCCTCTAGCCTCTCTTGCTGCCTACATCCTAGCAAAAAGCTCTTTAACTATGTCTCGCAAGGAGAAACTGTGCCAGGGCAGGAAACATCTCCCAGCGTGTTCTAGAAGTTTTGTAGCAGGTCTGCAGGGTGTTTTTTCAGAAGCAAAAGAAAGTTGTCCCAAACGACTTCAATTCCAATCTTACTGTGAATAGAAAAAGCAGGAGAGTGCTAAGGTGCTGTTTTCTAGCAGTTTGCAAGCTGCGCACACAATCCAGGTGTTGTGCAGCTTTGTTGTTCTCCTTTCGGGAAGCTGCCGCTCTCTCCTTCTCCCGGGGAGAAAACGTGGCTTCTCCGTGCGAAAAGCACTGTGCCGGCAGGGAAGACTATTTCGCCAGCCGGGAAGACTATCGTCTCAACGGGGAAGACTATCGGCTCCAGCCGGGAAGACTATCGGCTCAGACGGGAAGACTATCGGCTCCAGCCGGGAAGACTATCGGCTCCAGCCGGGAAGACTATCGGCTCAGCCGGGAAGACTACTGTGCCGCTTGCGCTGCTCTCTGCAGCGCGCCTTCTGTGCAAAGACTCCCGGCACCGGCTCTGCGCTTTGCCGAGCTCCCTATCTCTTCTCTAGCCTCTCTTGCTGCCTACATCCTAGCAAAAAGCTCTTTCACTATGTCTCGCAAGGAGAAACTGTGCCAGGGCAGGAAACATCTCCCAGCGTGTTCTAGAAGTTTTGTAGCAGGTCTGCAGGGTGTTTTTTCAGAAGCAAAAGAAAGTTGTCCCAAACGACTTCAATTCCAATCTTACTGTGAATAGAAAAAGCAGGAGAGTGCTAAGGTGCTGTTTTCTAGCAGTTTGCAAGCTGCGCACACAATCCAGGTGTTGTGCAGCTTTGTTGTTCTCCTTTCGGGAAGCTGCCGCTCTCTCCTTCTCCCGGGGAGAAAACGTGGCTTCTCCGTGCGAAAAGCACTGTGCCGGCAGGGAAGACTATTTCGCCAGCCGGGAAGACTATCGTCTCAACGGGGAAGACTATCGGCTCCAGCCGGGAAGACTATCGGCTCCAGCCGGGAAGACTATCGGCTCAGACGGGAAGACTATCGGCTCCAGCCGGGAAGACTATCGGCTCCAGCCGGGAAGTCTATCGGCTCAGCCGGGAAGACTACTGTGCCGCTTGCGCTGCTCTCTGCAGCGCGCCTTCTGCGCAAAGACTCCCGGCACCGGCTCTGCGCTTTGCCGAGCTCCCTATCTCTTCTCTAGCCTCTCTTGCTGCCTACATCCTAGCAAAAAGCTCTTTCACTATGTCTCGCAAGGAGAAACTGTGCCAGGGCAGGAAACATCTCCCAGCGTGTTCTAGAAGTTTTGTAGCAGGTCTGCAGGGTGTTTTTTCAGAAGCAAAAGAAAGTTGTCCCAAACGACTTCAATTCCAATCTTACTGTGAATAGAAAAAGCAGGAGAGTGCTAAGGTGCTGTTTTCTAGCAGTTTGCAAGCTGCGCACACAATCCAGGTGTTGTGCAGCTTTGTTGTTCTCCTTTCGGGAAGCTGCCGCTCTCTCCTTCTCCCGGGGAGAAAACGTGGCTTCTCCGTGCGAAAAGCACTGTGCCGGCAGGGAAGACTATTTCGCCAGCCGGGAAGACTATCGGCTCAGACGGGAAGACTATCGGCTCCAGCCGGGAAGACTATCGGCTCCAGCCGGGAAGACTATCGGCTCAGCCGGGAAGACTACTGTGCCGCTTGCGCTGCTCTCTGCAGCGCGCCTTCTGCGCAAAGACTCCCGGCACCGGCTC
Source organism: Calcarius lapponicus (assembly GCA_039654755.1). Taxonomy (NCBI): domain Eukaryota; kingdom Metazoa; phylum Chordata; class Aves; order Passeriformes; family Fringillidae; genus Calcarius; species Calcarius lapponicus. The sequence goes on from JBBFKN010000245.1 coordinate 43,414, forward strand.
TGCGCTTTGCCGAGCTCCCTATCTCTTCTCTAGCCTCTCTTGCTGCCTACATCCTAGCAAAAAGCTCTTTCACTATGTCTCGCAAGGAGAAACTGTGCCAGGGCAGGAAACATCTCCCAGCGTGTTCTAGAAGTTTTGTAGCAGGTCTGCAGGGTGTTTTTTCAGAAGCAAAAGAAAGTTGTCCCAAACGACTTTAATTCCAATCTTACTGTGAATAGAAAAAGCAGGAGAGTGCTAAGGTGCTGTTTTCTAACAGTTTGCAAGCTGCGCACACAATCCAGGTGTTGTGCAGCTTTGTTGTTCTCCTTTCGGGAAGCTGCCGCTCTCTCCTTCTCCCGGGGGAGAAAACGTGGCTTCTCCGTGCGAAAAGCATTGTGCCGGCAGGGAAGACTTTTTCGCCAGCCGGGAAGACTATCGGCTACAGCCGGGAAGCCTATCGGCTCCAGCCGGGAAGACTATCGGCTCCAGCCTGGAAGACTCTCGGCTCCAGCCGGGAAGACTATCGGCTCAGACGGGAAGATTATCGGCTCCAGCCGGGAAGACTATCGGCTCCAGCCAGGAAGACTATCGGCTCAGCCGGGAAGACTACTGTGCCGCTTGCGCTGCTCTCTGCAGCGCGCCTTCTGCGCAAAGACTCCCGGCACCGGCTCTGCGCTTTGCCGAGCTCCCTATCTCTTCTCTAGCCTCTCTTGCTGCCTACATCCTAGCAAAAAGCTCTTTCACTATGTCTCGCAAGGAGAAACTGTGCCAGGGCAGGAAACATCTCCCAGCGTGTTCTAGAAGTTTTGTAGCAGGTCTGCAGGGTGTTTTTTCAGAAGCAAAAGAAAGTTGTCCCAAACGACTTCAATTCCAATCTTACTGTGAATAGAAAAAGCAGGAGAGTGCTAAGATGCTGTTTTCTAGAAGTCTGCAAGCTGCGCACACAATCCAGGTGTTGTGCAGCTTTGTTGTTCTCCTTTCGGGAAGCTGCCGCTCTCTCCTTCTCCCGGGGAGAAAACGTGGCTTCTCCGTGCGAAAAGCACTGTGCCGGCAGGGAAGACTATTTCGCCAGCCGGGAAGACTATCGGCTCAGACGGGAAGACTATCGGCTCCAGCCGGGAAGACTATCGGCTCCAGCCGGGAAGACTATCGGCTCAGCCGGGAAGACTACTGTGCCGCTTGCGCTGCTCTCTGCAGCGCGCCTTCTGCGCAAAGACTCCCGGCACCGGCTCTGCGCTTTGCCGAGCTCCCTATCTCTTCTCTAGCCTCTCTTGCTGCCTACATCCTAGCAAAAAGCTCTTTCACTATGTCTCGCAAGGAGAAACTGTGCCAGGGCAGGAAACATCTCCCAGCGTGTTCTAGAAGTTTTGTAGCAGGTCTGCAGGGTGTTTTTTCAGAAGCAAAAGAAAGTTGTCCCAAACGACTTCAATTCCAATCTTACTGTGAATAGAAAAAGCAGGAGAGTGCTAAGGTGCTGTTTTCTAGCAGTTTGCAAGCTGCGCACACAATCCAGGTGTTGTGCAGCTTTGTTGTTCTCCTTTCGGGAAGCTGCCGCTCTCTCCTTCTCCCGGGGAGGAAAACGTGGCTTCTCCGTGCGAAAAGCACTGTGCCGGCAGGGAAGACTATTTCGCCAGCCGGGAAGACTATCGTCTCAACGGGGAAGACTATCGGCTCCAGCCGGGAAGACTATCGGCTCCAGCCGGGAAGACTCTCGGCTCCAGCCGGGAAGACTATCGGCTCAGACGGGAAGACTATCGGCTCCAGCCGGGAAGACTATCGGCTCCAGCCGGGAAGACTATCGGCCTCAGCCGGGAAGACTACTGTGCCGCTTTCTCTGCTCTCTGCAGCGCGCCTTCTGCGCAAAGACTCCCGGCACCGGGCTCTGCGCTTTGCCGAGCTCCCTATCTCTTCTCTAGCCTCTCTTGCTGCCTACATCCTAGCAAAAAGCTCTTTCACTATGTCTCGCAAGGAGAAACTGTGCCAGGGCAGGAAACATCTCCCAGCGTGTTCTAGAAGTTTTTGTAGCAGGTCTGCAGGGTGTTTTTTCAGAAGCAAAAGAAAGTTGTCCCAAACGACTTCAATTCCAATCTTACTGTGAATAGAAAAAGCAGGAGAGTGCTAAGGTGCTGTTTTCTAGCAGTTTGCAAGCTGCGCACACAATCCAGGTGTTGTGCAGCTTTGTTGTTCTCCTTTCGGGAAGCTGCCGCTCTCTCCTTCTCCCGGGGGAGAAAACCTGGCTTCTCCGTGCGAAAAGCATTGTGCCGGCAGGGAAGACTATTTAGCCAGCCGGGAAGACTATCGGCTCCAGCCGGGGAAGACTATCGGCTCCAGCCGGGAAGACTATCGGCTCCAGCCGTTAAGACTATCGGCTCCAGCCGGGAAGACTATCGGCTCCAGCCGGGAAGACTATCGGCTCCAGCTGGGAAGCCTATCGGCTCCAGCCGGGAAGACTATCGGCTCCAGCCGGGAAGACTCTCGGCTCCAGCCGGGAAGACTATCGGCTCAGCCGAGAAGACTACTGTGCCGCTTGCGCTGCTCTCTGCAGCGCGCCTTCTGCGCAAAGACTCCCGGCACCGGCTCTGCGCTTTGCCGAGCTCCCTATCTCTTCTCTAGCCTCTCTTGCTGCCTACATCCTAGCAAAAAGCTCTTTCACTATGTCTCGCAAGGAGAAACTGTGCCAGGGCAGGAAACATCTCCCAGCGTGTTCTAGAAGTTTTGTAGCAGGTCTGCAGGGTGTTTTTTCAGAAGCAAAAGAAAGTTGTCCCAAACGACTTCAATTCCAATCTTACTGTGAATAGAAAAAGCAGGAGAGTGCTAAGGTGCTGTTTTCTAGCAGTTTGCAAGCTGCGCACACAATCCAGGTGTTGTGCAGCTTTGTTGTTCTCCTTTCGGGAAGCTGCCGCTCTCGCCTTCTCCCGGGGAGAAAACGTGGCTTCTCCGTGCGAAAAGCACTGTGCCGGCAGGGAAGACTATTTCGCCAGCCGGGAAGACTATCGTCTCAACGGGGAAGACTATCGGCTCCAGCCGGGAAGACTATCGGCTCCAGCCGGGAAGACTATCGGCTCAGACGGGAAGACTATCGGCTCCAGCCGGGAAGACTATCGGCTCCAGCCGGGAAGTCTATCGGCTCAGCCGGGAAGACTACTGTGCCGCTTGCGCTGCTCTCTGCAGCGCGCCTTCTGCGCAAAGACTCCCGGCACCGGCTCTGCGCTTTGCCGAGCTCCCTATCTCTTCTCTAGCCTCTCTTGCTGCCTACATCCTAGCAAAAAGCTCTTTCACTATGTCTCGCAAGGAGAAACTGTGCCAGGGCAGGAAACATCTCCCAGCGTGTTCTAGAAGTTTTGTAGCAGGTCTGCAGGGTGTTTTTTCAGAAGCAAAAGAAAGTTGTCCCAAACGACTTTAATTCCAATCTTACTGTGAATAGAAAAAGCAGGAGAGTGCTAAGGTGCTGTTTTCTAGCAGTTTGCAAGCTGCGCACACAATCCAGGTGTTGTGCAGCTTTGTTGTTCTCCTTTCGGGAAGCTGCCGCTCTCTCCTTCTCCCGGGGAGAAAACGTGGCTTCTCCGTGCGAAAAGCACTGTGCCGGCAGGGAAGACTATTTCGCCAGCCGGGAAGACTATCGGCTCAGACGGGAAGACTATCGGCTCCAGCCGGGAAGACTATCGGCTCCAGCCGGGAAGACTATCGGCTCAGCCGGGAAGACTACTGTGCCGCTTGCGCTGCTCTCTGCAGCGCGCCTTCTGCGCAAAGACTCCCGGCACCGGCTCTGCGCTTTGCCGAGCTCCCTATCTCTTCTCTAGCCTCTCTTGCTGCCTACATCCTAGCAAAAAGCTCTTTCACTATGTCTCGCAAGGAGAAACTGTGCCAGGGCAGGAAACATCTCCCAGCGTGTTCTAGAAGTTTTGTAGCAGGTCTGCAGGGTGTTTTTTCAGAAGCAAAAGAAAGTTGTCCCAAACGACTTTAATTCCAATCTTACTGTGAATAGAAAAAGCAGGAGAGTGCTAAGGTGCTGTTTTCTAGCAGTTTGCAAGCTGCGCACACAATCCAGGTGTTGTGCAGCTTTGTTGTTCTCCTTTCGGGAAGCTGCCGCTCTCTCCTTCTCCCGGGGGAGAAAACGTGGCTTCTCCGTGCGAAAAGCATTGTGCCGGCAGGGAAGACTTTTTCGCCAGCCGGGAAGACTATCGGCTACAGCCGGGAAGCCTATCGGCTCCAGCCGGGAAGACTATCGGCTCCAGCCTGGAAGACTCTCGGCTCCAGCCGGGAAGACTATCGGCTCAGACGGGAAGATTATCGGCTCCAGCCGGGAAGACTATCGGCTCCAGCCAGGAAGACTATCGGCTCAGCCGGGAAGACTACTGTGCCGCTTGCGCTGCTCTCTGCAGCGCGCCTTCTGCGCAAAGACTCCCGGCACCGGCTCTGCGCTTTGCCGAGCTCCCTATCTCTTCTCTAGCCTCTCTTGCTGCCTACATCCTAGCAAAAAGCTCTTTCACTATGTCTCGCAAGGAGAAACTGTGCCAGGGCAGGAAACATCTCCCAGCGTGTTCTAGAAGTTTTGTAGCAGGTCTGCAGGGTGTTTTTTCAGAAGCAAAAGAAAGTTGTCCCAAACGACTTCAATTCCAATCTTACTGTGAATAGAAAAAGCAGGAGAGTGCTAAGATGCTGTTTTCTAGAAGTCTGCAAGCTGCGCACACAATCCAGGTGTTGTGCAGCTTTGTTGTTCTCCTTTCGGGAAGCTGCCGCTCTCTCCTTCTCCCGGGGAGAAAACGTGGCTTCTCCGTGCGAAAAGCACTGTGCCGGCAGGGAAGACTATTTCGCCAGCCGGGAAGACTATCGGCTCAGACGGGAAGACTATCGGCTCCAGCCGGGAAGACTATCGGCTCCAGCCGGGAAGACTATCGGCTCAGCCGGGAAGACTACTGTGCCGCTTGCGCTGCTCTCTGCAGCGCGCCTTCTGCGCAAAGACTCCCGGCACCGGCTCTGCGCTTTGCCGAGCTCCCTATCTCTTCTCTAGCCTCTCTTGCTGCCTACATCCTAGCAAAAAGCTCTTTCACTATGTCTCGCAAGGAGAAACTGTGCCAGGGCAGGAAACATCTCCCAGCGTGTTCTAGAAGTTTTGTAGCAGGTCTGCAGGGTGTTTTTTCAGAAGCAAAAGAAAGTTGTCCCAAACGACTTCAATTCCAATCTTACTGTGAATAGAAAAAGCAGGAGAGTGCTAAGGTGCTGTTTTCTAGCAGTTTGCAAGCTGCGCACACAATCCAGGTGTTGTGCAGCTTTGTTGTTCTCCTTTCGGGAAGCTGCCGCTCTCTCCTTCTCCCGGGGAGAAAACGTGGCTTCTCCGTGCGAAAAGCACTGTGCCGGCAGGGAAGACTATTTCGCCAGCCGGGAAGACTATCGTCTCAACGGGGAAGACTATCGGCTCCAGCCGGGAAGACTATCGGCTCCAGCCGGGAAGACTCTCGGCTCCAGCCGGGAAGACTATCGGCTCAGACGGGAAGACTATCGGCTCCAGCCGGGAAGACTATCGGCTCCAGCCGGGAAGACTATCGGCTCAGCCGGGAAGACTACTGTGCCGCTTTCTCTGCTCTCTGCAGCGCGCCTTCTGCGCAAAGACTCCCGGCACCGGCTCTGCGCTTTGCCGAGCTCCCTATCTCTTCTCTAGCCTCTCTTGCTGCCTGCATCCTAGCAAAAAGCTCTTTCACTATGTCTCGCAAGGAGAAACTGTGCCAGGGCAGGAAACATCTCCCAGCGTGTTCTAGAAGTTTTGTAGCAGGTCTGCAGGGTGTTTTTTCAGAAGCAAAAGAAAGTTGTCCCAAACGACTTCAATTCCAATCTTACTGTGAATAGAAAAAGCAGGAGAGTGCTAAGGTGCTGTTTTCTAGCAGTTTGCAAGCTGCGCACACAATCCAGGTGTTGTGCAGCTTTGTTGTTCTCCTTTCGGGAAGCTGCCGCTCTCTCCTTCTCCCGGGGAGAAAACGTGGCTTCTCCGTGCGAAAAGCACTGTGCCGGCAGGGAAGACTATTTCGCCAGCCGGGAAGACTATCGGCTCAGACGGGAAGACTATCGGCTCCAGCCGGGAAGACTATCGGCTCCAGCCAGGAAGACTATCGGCTCAGCCGGGAAGACTACTGTGCCGCTTGCGCTGCTCTCTGCAGCGCGCCTTCTGCGCAAAGACTCCCGGCACCGGCTCTGCGCTTTGCCGAGCTCCCTATCTCTTCTCTAGCCTCTCTTGCTGCCTACATCCTAGCAAAAAGCTCTTTCACTATGTCTCGCAAGGAGAAACTGTGCCAGGGCAGGAAACATCTCCCAGCGTGTTCTAGAAGTTTTGTAGCAGGTCTGCAGGGTGTTTTTTCAGAAGCAAAAGAAAGTTGTCCCAAACGACTTCAATTCCAATCTTACTGTGAATAGAAAAAGCAGGAGAGTGCTAAGGTGCTGTTTTCTAGCAGTTTGCAAGCTGCGCACACAATCCAGGTGTTGTGCAGCTTTGTTGTTCTCCTTTCGGGAAGCTGCCGCTCTCTCCTTCTCCCGGGGGAGAAAACGTGGCTTCTCCGTGCGAAAAGCATTGTGCCGGCAGGGAAGACTTTTTCGCCAGCCGGGAAGACTATCGGCTACAGCCGGGAAGACTATCGGCTCCAGCCGGGAAGACTATCGGCTCAGCCGGGAAGACTATCGGCTCTGGCCGGAAAGACTATCGGCATCTGCCGGGAAGACTATCGGCTCCAGCCGGGAAGACTATCGGCTCCAGCTGGGAAGCCTATCGGCTCCAGCCGGGAAGACTATCGGCTCCAGCCTGGAAGACTCTCGGCTCCAGCCGGGAAGACTATCGGCTCAGACGGGAAGATTATCGGCTCCAGCCGGGAAGACTATCGGCTCCAGCCAGGAAGACTATCGCCTCAGCCGGGAAGACTACTGTGCCGCTTGCGCTGCTCTCTGCAGCGCGCCTTCTGCGCAAAGACTCCCGGCACCGGCTCTGCGCTTTGCCGAGCTCCCTATCTCTTCTCTAGCCTCTCTTGCTGCCTACATCCTAGCAAAAAGCTCTTTCACTATGTCTCGCAAGGAGAAACTGTGCCAGGGCAGGAAACATCTCCCAGCGTGTTCTAGAAGTTTTGTAGCAGGTCTGCAGGGTGTTTTTTCAGAAGCAAAAGAAAGTTGTCCCAAACGACTTTCAATTCCAATCTTACTGTGAATAGAAAAAGCAGGAGAGTGCTAAGATGCTGTTTTCTAGAAGTCTGCAAGCTGCGCACACAATCCAGGTGTTGTGCAGCTTTGTTGTTCTCCTTTCGGGAAGCTGCCGCTCTCTCCTTCTCCCGGGGAGAAAACGTGGCTTCTCCGTGCGAAAAGCACTGTGCCGGCAGGGAAGACTATTTCGCCAGCCGGGAAGACTATCGGGCTCAGACGGGAAGACTATCGGCTCCAGCCGGGAAGACTATCGGCTCCAGCCGGGGAAGACTATCGGCTCCAGCCGTTAAGACTATCGGCTCCAGCCGGGAAGACTATCGGCTCCAGCCGGGAAGACTATCGGCTCCAGCTGGGAAGCCTATCGGCTCCAGCCGGGAAGACTATCGGCTCCAGCCGGGAAGACTCTCGGCTCCAGCCGGGAAGACTATCGGCTCAGCCGAGAAGACTACTGTGCCGCTTGCGCTGCTCTCTGCAGCGCGCCTTCTGCGCAAAGACTCCCGGCACCGGCTCTGCGCTTTGCCGAGCTCCCTATCTCTTCTCTAGCCTCTCTTGCTGCCTACATCCTAGCAAAAAGCTCTTTCACTATGTCTCGCAAGGAGAAACTGTGCTAGGGCAGGAAACATCTCCCAGCGTGTTCTAGAAGTTTTGTAGCAGGTCTGCAGGGTGTTTTTTCAGAAGCAAAAGAAAGTTGTCCCAAACGACTTCAATTCCAATCTTACTGTGAATAGAAAAAGCAGGAGAGTGCTAAGGTGCTGTTTTCTAGCAGTTTGCAAGCTGCGCACACAATCCAGGTGTTGTGCAGCTTTGTTGTTCTCCTTTCGGGAAGCTGCCCGCTCTCTCCTTCTCCCGGGGAGAAAACGTGGGCTTCTCCGTGCGAAAAGCACTGTGCCGGCAGGGAAGACTATTTCGCCAGCCGGGAAGACTATCGGCTCAGACGGGAAGACTATCGGCTCCAGCCGGGAAGACTATCGGCTCCAGCCGGGAAGACTATCGGCTCAGCCGGGAAGACTACTGTGCCGCTTGCGCTGCTCTCTGCAGCGCGCCTTCTGCGCAAAGACTCCCGGCACCGGCTCTGCGCTTTGCCGAGCTCCCTATCTCTTCTCTAGCCTCTCTTGCTGCCTACATCCTAGCAAAAAGCTCTTTCACTATGTCTCGCAAGGAGAAACTGTGCCAGGGCAGGAAACATCTCCCAGCGTGTTCTAGAAGTTTTGTAGCAGGTCTGCAGGGTGTTTTTTCAGAAGCAAAAGAAAGTTGTCCCAAACGACTTTAATTCCAATCTTACTGTGAATAGAAAAAGCAGGAGAGTGCTAAGGTGCTGTTTTCTAGCAGTTGCAAGCTGCGCACACAATCCAGGTGTTGTGCAGCTTTGTTGTTCTCCTTTCGGGAAGCTGCCGCTCTCTCCTTCTCCCGGGGGAGAAAACGTGGCTTCTCCGTGCGAAAAGCATTGTGCCGGCAGGGAAGACTTTTTCGCCAGCCGGGAAGACTATCGGCTACAGCCGGGAAGACTATCGGCTCCAGCCGGAAGACTATCGGCTCAGCCGGGAAGACTATCGGCTCTGGCCGGAAAGACTATCGGCATCTGCCGGGAAGACTATCGGCTCCAGCCGGGAAGACTATCGGCTCCAGCTGGGAAGCCTATCGGCTCCAGCCGGGAAGACTATCGGCTCCAGCCTGGAAGACTCTCGGCTCCAGCCGGGAAGACTATCGGCTCAGACGGGAAGATTATCGGCTCCAGCCGGGAAGACTATCGGCTCCAGCCAGGAAGACTATCGGCTCAGCCGGGGAAGACTACTGTGCCGCTTGCGCTGCTCTCTGCAGCGCGCCTTCTGCGCAAAGACTCCCGGCACCGGCTCTGCGCTTTTGCCGAGCTCCCTATCTCTTCTCTAGCCTCTCTTGCTGCCTACATCCTAGCAAAAAGCTCTTTCACTATGTCTCGCAAGGAGAAACTGTGCTAGGGCAGGAAACATCTCCCAGCGTGTTCTAGAAGTTTTGTAGCAGGTCTGCAGGGTGTTTTTTCAGAAGCAAAAGAAAGTTGTCCCAAACGACTTCAATTCCAATCTTACTGTGAATAGAAAAAGCAGGAGAGTGCTAAGGTGCTGTTTTCTAGCAGTTTGCAAGCTGCGCACACAATCCAGGTGTTGTGCAGCTTTGTTGTTCTCCTTTCGGGAAGCTGCCGCTCTCTCCTTCTCCCGGGGAGAAAACGTGGCTTCTCCGTGCGAAAAGCACTGTGCCGGCAGGGAAGACTATTTCGCCAGCCGGGAAGACTATCGGCTCAGACGGGAAGACTATCGGCTCCAGCCGGGAAGACTATCGGCTCCAGCCGGGAAGACTATCGGCTCAGCCGGGAAGACTACTGTGCCGCTTGCGCTGCTCTCTGCAGCGCGCCTTCTGCGCAAAGACTCCCGGCACCGGCTCTGCGCTTTGCCGAGCTCCCTATCTCTTCTCTAGCCTCTCTTGCTGCCTACATCCTAGCAAAAAGCTCTTTCACTATGTCTCGCAAGGAGAAACTGTGCCAGGGCAGGAAACATCTCCCAGCGTGTTCTAGAAGTTTTGTAGCAGGTCTGCAGGGTGTTTTTTTCAGAAGCAAAAGAAAGTTGTCCCAAACGACTTTAATTCCAATCTTACTGTGAATAGAAAAAGCAGGAGAGTGCTAAGGTGCTGTTTTCTAGCAGTTTGCAAGCTGCGCACACAATCCAGGTGTTGTGCAGCTTTGTTGTTCTCCTTTCGGGAAGCTGCCGCTCTCTCCTTCTCCCGGGGGAGAAAACGTGGCTTCTCCGTGCGAAAAGCATTGTGCCGGCAGGGAAGACTTTTTCGCCAGCCGGGAAGACTATCGGCTACAGCCGGGAAGACTATCGGCTCCAGCCGGGAAGACTATCGGCTCAGCCGGGAAGACTATCGCTCTGGCCGGAAAGACTATCGGCATCTGCCGGAAGACTATCGGCTCCAGCCGGGAAGACTATCGGCTCCAGCTGGAAGCCTATCGGCTCCAGCCGGGAAGACTATCGGCTCCAGCCTGGAAGACTCTCGGCTCCAGCCGGGAAGACTATCGGCTCAGACGGGAAGATTATCGGCTCCAGCCGGGAAGACTATCGGCTCCAGCCAGGAAGACTATCGGCTCAGCCGGGAAGACTACTGTGCCGCTTGCGCTGCTCTCTGCAGCGCGCCTTCTGCGCAAAGACTCCCGGCACCGGCTCTGCGCTTTGCCGAGCTCCCTATCTCTTCTCTAGCCTCTCTTGCTGCCTACATCCTAGCAAAAAGCTCTTTCACTATGTCTCGCAAGGAGAAACTGTGCCAGGGCAGGAAACATCTCCCAGCGTGTTCTAGAAGTTTTGTAGCAGGTCTGCAGGGTGTTTTTTCAGAAGCAAAAGAAAGTTGTCCCAAACGACTTCAATTCCAATCTTACTGTGAATAGAAAAAAGCAGGAGAGTGCTAAGATGCTGTTTTCTAGAAGTCTGCAAGCTGCGCACACAATCCAGGTGTTGTGCAGCTTTGTTGTTCTCCTTTCGGGAAGCTGCCGCTCTCTCTCCTTCTCCCGGGGAGAAAACGTGGCTTCTCCGTGCGAAAAGCACTGTGCCGGCAGGGAAGACTATTTCGCCAGCCGGGAAGGACTATCGTCTCAACGGGGAAGACTATCGGCTCCAGCCGGGAAGACTATCGGCTCCAAGCGGGAAGACTCTCGGCTCCAGCGGGAAGACTATCGGCTCAGACGGGAAGACTATCGGCTCCAGCCGGGAAGACTATCGGCTCCAGCCGGGAAGACTATCGGCTCAGCCGGGAAGACTACTGTGCCGCTTTCTCTGCTCTCTGCAGCGCGCCTTCTGCGCAAAGACTCCCGGCACCGGCTCTGCGCTTTGCCGAGCTCCCTATCTCTTCTCTAGCCCTCTCTTGCTGCCTGCATCCTAGCAAAAAGCTCTTTCACTATGTCTCGCAAGGAGAAACTGTGCCAGGGCAGGAAACATCTCCCAGCGTGTTCTAGAAGTTTTGTAGCAGGTCTGCAGGGTGTTTTTTCAGAAGCAAAAGAAAGTTGTCCCAAACGACTTCAATTCCAATCTTACTGTGAATAGAAAAAGCAGGAGAGTGCTAAGGTGCTGTTTTTCTAGCAGTTTGCAAGCTGCGCACACAATCCAGGTGTTGTGCAGCTTTGTTGTTCTCCTTTCGGGAAGCTGCCGCTCTCTCCTTCTCCCCGGGGGAGAAAACGTGGCTTCTCCGTGCGAAAAGCATTGTGCCGGCAGGGAAGACTATTTAGCCAGCCGGGAAGACTATCGGCTCCAGCCGGGGAAGACTATCGGCTCCAGCCGGGAAGACTATCGGCTCCAGCCGTTAAGACTATCGGCTCCAGCCGGGAAGACTATCGGCTCCAGCCGGGAAGACTATCGGCTCCAGCTGGGAAGCCTATCGGCTCCAGCCGGGAAGACTATCGGCTCCAGCCGGGAAGACTCTCGGCTCCAGCCGGGAAGACTATCGGCTCAGCCGAGAAGACTACTGTGCCGCTTGCGCTGCTCTCTGCAGCGCGCCTTCTGCGCAAAGACTCCCGGCACCGGCTCTGCGCTTTGCCGAGCTCCCTATCTCTTCTCTAGCCTCTCTTGCTGCCTACATCCTAGCAAAAAGCTCTTTCACTATGTCTCGCAAGGAGAAACTGTGCCAGGGCAGGGAAACATCTCCCAGCGTGTTCTAGAAGTTTTGTAGCAGGTCTGCAGGGTGTTTTTTCAGAAGCAAAAGAAAGTTGTCCCAAACGACTTCAATTCCAATCTTACTGTGAATAGAAAAAGCAGGAGAGTGCTAAGGTGCTGTTTTCTAGCAGTTTGCAAGCTGCGCACACAATCCAGGTGTTGTGCAGCTTTGTTGTTCTCCTTTCGGGAAGCTGCCGCTCTCGCCTTCTCCCGGGGAGAAAACGTGGCTTCTCCGTGCGAAAAGCACTGTGCCGGCAGGGAAGACTATTTAGCCAGCCGGGAAGACTATCGTCTCAACGGGGAAGACTATCGGCTCCAGCCGGGAAGACTATCGGCTCCAGCCGGGAAGACTATCGGCTCAGGACGGGAAGACTATCGGCTCCAGCCGGGAAGACTATCGGCTCCAGCCGGGAAGACTATCGGCTCAGCCGGGAAGACTACTGTGCCGCTTGCGCTGCTCTCTGCAGCGCGCCTTCTGCGCAAAGACTCCCGGCACCGGCTCTGCGCTTTGCCGAGCTCCCTATCTCTTCTCTAGCCTCTCTTGCTGCCTACATCCTAGCAAAAAGCTCTTTCACTATGTCTCGCAAGGAGAAACTGTGCCAGGGCAGGAAACATCTCCCAGCCTGTTCTAGAAGTTTTGTAGCAGGTCTGCAGGGTGTTTTTTCAGAAGCAAAAGAAAGTTGTCCCAAACGACTTTAATTCCAATCTTACTGTGAATAGAAAAAGCAGGAGAGTGCTAAGGTGCTGTTTTCTAGCAGTTTGCAAGCTGCGCACACAATCCAGGTGTTGTGCAGCTTTGTTGTTCTCCTTTCGGGAAGCTGCCGCTCTCTCCTTCTCCCGGGGAGAAAACGTGGCTTCTCCGTGCGAAAAGCACTGTGCCGGCAGGGAAGACTATTTCGCCAGCCGGGAAGACTATCGGCTCAGACGGGAAGACTATCGGCTCCAGCCGGGAAGACTATCGGCTCCAGCCGGGAAGACTATCGGCTCAGCCGGGAAGACTACTGTGCCGCTTGCGCTGCTCTCTGCAGCGCGCCTTCTGCGCAAAGACTCCCGGCACCGGCTCTGCGCTTTGCCGAGCTCCCTATCTCTTCTCTAGCCCTCTCTTGCTGCCTACATCCTAGCAAAAAGCTCTTTCACTATGTCTCGCAAGGAGAAACTGTGCCAGGGCAGGAAACATCTCCCAGCGTGTTCTAGAAGTTTTGTAGCAGGTCTGCAGGGTGTTTTTTCAGAAGCAAAAGAAAGTTGTCCCAAACGACTTTAATTCCAATCTTACTGTGAATAGAAAAGCAGGAGAGTGCTAAGGTGCTGTTTTCTAGCAGTTTGCAAGCTGCGCACACAATCCAGGTGTTGTGCAGCTTTGTTGTTCTCCTTTCGGGAAGCTGCCGCTCTCCTCCTTCTCCCGGGGGAGAAAACGTGGCTTCTCCGTGCGAAAAGCATTGTGCCGGCAGGGAAGACTTTTTCGCCAGCCGGGAAGACTATCGGCTACAGCCGGGAAGACTATCGGCTCCAGCCGGGAAGACTATCGGCTCAGCCGGGAAGACTATCGGCTCTGGCCGGAAAGACTATCGGCATCTGCCGGAAGACTATCGGCTCCAGCCGGGAAGACTATCGGCTCCAGCTGGGAAGCCTATCGGCTCCAGCCGGGAAGACTATCGGCTCCAGCCTGGAAGACTCTCGGCTCCAGCCGGGAAGACTATCGGCTCAGACGGGAAGATTATCGGCTCCAGCCGGGAAGACTATCGGCTCCAGCCAGGAAGACTATCGGCTCAGCCGGGAAGACTACTGTGCCGCTTGCGCTGCTCTCTGCAGCGCGCCTTCTGCGCAAAGACTCCCGGCACCGGCTCTGCGCTTTGCCGAGCTCCCTATCTCTTCTCTAGCCTCTCTTGCTGCCTACATCCTAGCAAAAAGCTCTTTCACTATGTCTCGCAAGGAGAAACTGTGCCAGGGCAGGAAACATCTCCCAGCGTGTTCTAGAAGTTTTGTAGCAGGTCTGCAGGGTGTTTTTCAGAAGCAAAAGAAAGTTGTCCCAAACGACTTCAATTCCAATCTTACTGTGAATAGAAAAAGCAGGAGAGTGCTAAGGTGCTGTTTTCTAGCAGTTTGCAAGCTGCGCACACAATCCAGGTGTTGTGCAGCTTTGTTGTTCTCCTTTCGGGAAGCTGCCGCTCTCTCCTTCTCCCGGGGGAGAAAACGTGGCTTCTCCGTGCGAAAAGCATTGTGCCGGCAGGGAAGACTTTTTCGCCAGCCGGGAAGGACTATCGGCTACAGCCGGGAAGACTATCGGCTCCAGCCGGGAAGACTATCGGCTCAGCCGGGAAGACTATCGGCTCTGGCCGGAAAGACTATCGGCATCTGCCGGGAAGACTATCGGCTCCAGCCGGGAAGACTATCGGCTCCAGCTGGGAAGCCTATCGGCTCCAGCCGGGAAGACTATCGGCTCCAGCCTGGAAGACTCTCGGCTCCAGCCGGGAAGACTATCGGCTCAGACGGGAAGATTATCGGCTCCAGCCGGGAAGACTATCGGCTCCAGCCAGGAAGACTATCGGCTCAGCCGGGAAGACTACTGTGCCGCTTGCGCTGCTCTCTGCAGCGCGCCTTCTGCGCAAAGACTCCCGGCACCGGCTCTGCGCTTTGCCGAGCTCCCTATCTCTTCTCTAGCCTCTCTTGCTGCCTACATCCTAGCAAAAAGCTCTTTCACTATGTCTCGCAAGGAGAAACTGTGCCAGGGCAGGAAACATCTCCCAGCGTGTTCTAGAAGTTTTGTAGCAGGTCTGCAGGGTGTTTTTTCAGAAGCAAAAGAAAGTTGTCCCAAACGACTTTAATTCCAATCTTACTGTGAATAGAAAAAGCAGGAGAGTGCTAAGGTGCTGTTTTCTAGCAGTTTGCAAGCTGCGCACACAATCCAGGTGTTGTGCAGCTTTGTTGTTCTCCTTTCGGGAAGCTGCCGCTCTCTCCTTCTCCCGGGGAGAAAACGTGGCTTCTCCGTGCGAAAAGCACTGTGCCGGCAGGGAAGACTATTTCGCCAGCCGGGAAGACTATCGGCTCAGACGGGAAGACTATCGGCTCCAGCCGGGAAGACTATCGGCTCCAGCCGGGAAGACTATCGGCTCAGCCGGGAAGACTACTGTGCCGCTTGCGCTGCTCTCTGCAGCGCGCCTTCTGCGCAAAGACTCCCGGCACCCGGCTCTGCGCTTTGCCGAGCTCCCTATCTCTTCTCTAGCCTCTCTTGCTGCCTACATCCTAGCAAAAAGCTCTTTCACTATGTCTCGCAAGGAGAAACTGTGCCAGGGCAGGAAACATCTCCCAGCGTGTTCTAGAAGTTTTGTAGCAGGTCTGCAGGGTGTTTTTTCAGAAGCAAAAGAAAGTTGTCCCAAACGACTTCAATTCCAATCTTACTGTGAATAGAAAAAGCAGGAGAGTGCTAAGGTGCTGTTTTCTAGCAGTTTGCAAGCTGCGCACACAATCCAGGTGTTGTGCAGCTTTGTTGTTCTCCTTTCGGGAAGCTGCCGCTCTCTCCTTCTCCCGGGGGAGAAAACGTGGCTTCTCCGTGCGAAAAGCATTGTGCCGGCAGGGAAGACTTTTTCGCCAGCCGGGAAGACTATCGGCTACAGCCGGGAAGCCTATCGGCTCCAGCCGGGAAGACTATCGGCTCCAGCCTGGAAGACTCTCGGCTCCAGCCGGGAAGACTATCGGCTCAGACGGGAAGATTATCGGCTCCAGCCGGGAAGACTATCGGCTCCAGCCAGGAAGACTATCGGCTCAGCCGGGAAGACTACTGTGCCGCTTGCGCTGCTCTCTGCAGCGCGCCTTCTGCGCAAAGACTCCCGGCACCGGCTCTGCGCTTTGCCGAGCTCCCCTATCTCTTCTCTAGCCTCTCTTGCTGCCTACATCCTAGCAAAAAGCTCTTTCACTATGTCTCGCAAGGAGAAACTGTGCCAGGGCAGGAAACATCTCCCAGCGTGTTCTAGAAGTTTTGTAGCAGGTCTGCAGGGTGTTTTTTCAGAAGCAAAAGAAAGTTGTCCCAAACGACTTCAATTCCAATCTTACTGTGAATAGAAAAAGCAGGAGAGTGCTAAGGTGCTGTTTTCTAGCAGTTTGCAAGCTGCGCACACAATCCAGGTGTTGTGCAGCTTTGTTGTTCTCCTTTCGGGAAGCTGCCGCTCTCTCCTTCTCCCGGGGAGAAAACGTGGCTTCTCCGTGCGAAAAGCACTGTGCCGGCAGGGAAGACTATTTCGCCAGCCGGGAAGACTATCGTCTCAACGGGGAAGACTATCGGCTCCAGCCGGGAAGACTATCGGCTCCAGCCGGGAAGACTCTCGGCTCCAGCCGGGAAGACTATCGGCTCAGACGGGAAGACTATCGGCTCCAGCCGGGAAGACTATCGGCTCCAGCCGGGAAGGACTATCGGCTCAGCCGGGGAAGACTACTGTGCCGCTTTCTCTGCTCTCTGCAGCGCGCCTTCTGCGCAAAGACTCCCGGCACCGGCTCTGCGCTTTGCCGAGCTCCCTATCTCTTCTCTAGCCTCTCTTGCTGCCTGCATCCTAGCAAAAAGCTCTTTCACTATGTCTCGCAAGGAGAAACTGTGCCAGGGCAGGAAACATCTCCCAGCGTGTTCTAGAAGTTTTGTAGCAGGTCTGCAGGGTGTTTTTTCAGAAGCAAAAGAAAGTTGTCCCAAACGACTTCAATTCCAATCTTACTGTGAATAGAAAAAGCAGGAGAGTGCTAAGGTGCTGTTTTCTAGCAGTTTGCAAGCTGCGCACACAATCCAGGTGTTGTGCAGCTTTGTTGTTCTCCTTTCGGGAAGCTGCCGCTCTCTCCTCCTTCTCCCGGGGAGAAAACGTGGCTTCTCCGTGCGAAAAGCACTGTGCCGGCAGGGAAGACTATTTCGCCAGCCGGGAAGACTATCGGCTCAGACGGGAAGACTATCGGCTCCAGCCGGGAAGACTATCGGCTCCAGCCAGGAAGACTATCGGCTCAGCCGGGAAGACTACTGTGCCGCTTGCGCTGCTCTCTGCAGCGCGCCTTCTGCGCAAAGACTCCCGGCACCGGCTCTGCGCTTTGCCGAGCTCCCTATCTCTTCTCTAGCCTCTCTTGCTGCCTACATCCTAGCAAAAAGCTCTTTCACTATGTCTCGCAAGGAGAAACTGTGCCAGGGCAGGAAACATCTCCCAGCGTGTTCTAGAAGTTTTGTAGCAGGTCTGCAGGGTGTTTTTTCAGAAGCAAAAGAAAGTTGTCCCAAACGACTTCAATTCCAATCTTACTGTGAATAGAAAAAGCAGGAGAGTGCTAAGGTGCTGTTTTCTAGCAGTTTGCAAGCTGCGCACACAATCCAGGTGTTGTGCAGCTTTGTTGTTCTCCTTTCGGGAAGCTGCCGCTCTCTCCTTCTCCCGGGGGAGAAAACGTGGCTGCTTCTCCGTGCGAAAAGCATTGTGCCGGCAGGGAAGACTTTTTCGCCAGCCGGGAAGACTATCGGCTACAGCCGGGAAGACTATCGGCTCCAGCCGGGAAGACTATCGGCTCAGCCGGGAAGACTATCGGCTCTGGCCGGAAAGACTATCGGCATCTGCCGGGAAGACTATCGGCTCCAGCCGGGAAGACTATCGGCTCCAGCTGGGAAGCCTATCGGCTCCAGCCGGGAAGACTATCGGCTCCAGCCTGGAAGACTCTCGGCTCCAGCCGGGAAGACTATCGGCTCAGACGGGAAGATTATCGGCTCCAGCCGGGAAGACTATCGGCTCCAGCCAGGAAGACTATCGGCTCAGCCGGGAAGACTACTGTGCCGCTTGCGCTGCTCTCTGCAGCGCGCCTTCTGCGCAAAGACTCCCGGCACCGGCTCTGCGCTTTGCCGAGCTCCCTATCTCTTCTCTAGCCTCTCTTGCTGCCTACATCCTAGCAAAAAGCTCTTTCACTATGTCTCGCAAGGAGAAAACTGTGCCAGGGCAGGAAACATCTCCCAGCGTGTTCTAGAAGTTTTGTAGCAGGTCTGCAGGGTGTTTTTTCAGAAGCAAAAGAAAGTTGTCCCAAACGACTTCAATTCCAATCTTACTGTGAATAGAAAAAGCAGGAGAGTGCTAAGATGCTGTTTTCTAGAAGTCTGCAAGCTGCGCACACAATCCAGGTGTTGTGCAGCTTTGTTGTTCTCCTTTCGGGAAGCTGCCGCTCTCTCCTTCTCCCGGGGAGAAAACGTGGCTTCTCCGTGCGAAAAGCACTGTGCCGGCAGGGAAGACTATTTCGCCAGCCGGGAAGACTATCGGCTCAGACGGGAAGACTATCGGCTCCAGCCGGGAAGACTATCGGCTCCAGCCGGGGAAGACTATCGGCTCAGCCGGGAAGACTACTGTGCCGCTTTCTCTGCTCTCTGCAGCGCGCCTTCTGCGCAAAGACTCCCGGCACCGGCTCTGCGCTTTGCCGAGCTCCCTATCTCTTCTCTAGCCTCTCTTGCTGCCTGCATCCTAGCAAAAAGCTCTTTCACTATGTCTCGCAAGGAGAAACTGTGCCAGGGCAGGAAACATCTCCCAGCGTGTTCTAGAAGTTTTGTAGCAGGTCTGCAGGGTGTTTTTTCAGAAGCAAAAGAAAGTTGTCCCAAACGACTTCAATTCCAATCTTACTGTGAATAGAAAAAGCAGGAGAGTGCTAAGGTGCTGTTTTCTAGCAGTTTGCAAGCTGCGCACACAATCCAGGTGTTGTGCAGCTTTGTTGTTCTCCTTTCGGGAAGCTGCCGCTCTCTCCTTCTCCCGGGGGAGAAAACGTGGCTTCCTCCGTGCGAAAAGCATTGTGCCGGCAGGGAAGACTATTTAGCCAGCCGGGAAGACTATCGGCTCCAGCCGGGAAGACTATCGGCTCCAGCCGGGAAGACTATCGGCTCCAGCCGTTAAGACTATCGGCTCCAGCCGGGAAGACTATCGGCTCCAGCCGGGAAGACTATCGGCTCCAGCTGGGAAGCCTATCGGCTCCAGCCGGGAAGACTATCGGCTCCAGCCGGGAAGGACTCTCGGCTCCAGCCGGGAAGACTATCGGCTCAGCCGAGAAGACTACTGTGCCGCTTGCGCTGCTCTCTGCAGCGCGCCTTCTGCGCAAAGACTCCCGGCACCGGCTCTGCGCTTTGCCGAGCTCCCTATCTCTTCTCTAGCCTCTCTTGCTGCCTACATCCTAGCAAAAAGCTCTTTCACTATGTCTCGCAAGGAGAAACTGTGCTAGGGCAGGAAACATCTCCCAGCGTGTTCTAGAAGTTT
>JBBFKN010000246.1:0-62110 GCA_039654755.1 Calcarius lapponicus
TACCTCAGCAACATCTGGCAGGCCCTGCAGGACGTGGTGTCCTCGAAGGAGAACATCTGGAAGTCGTGTCCATCGGCCAGGGCGTTCTCAGGGAAGATGTTGGACCTGCCGGACACGGGGAACACCTGGGTCTGGTGGGGGACAACCTGGGGGCCCCCAGGAGCATCTGGTGGGGCGGGTGGGACCTCCTCGTGGGGACAGGGCCACCTACAGGGCCATCTCGAACTGCTCCAGCCACTTCTTCTTCAGCTCGCGCGTCTTGAAGAAGAGCTCGTAGTCCGGCAGCCCGGCCGTGTCCAGCAGCACGAAGGTGTGGGACCACTGTGGGTGGGGTGGGGCGGGGGTCAGCCACGCCCCCCCACATGGGGCGGGGTCATGTGGCACTGGGGACATCGGGGTCACCATTGGGTGGTGGGGGTGTCCACTGAGGAGGTGGACAGCAGGGAGAACCAGGGACCAGATTTTGGGGATCCATCAGGGAATGAGGTTTTGGGGTCCATCAGGGACCAAGATCTGGAGATCCACCAGGGAATGGGGTTTTGGGGTCCATCAGGGACCAGATTTTGGGGATCCACCAGGGAATGAGGTTTTGGGATCCACCAGGGACCAGATTTTGGGGAGCTACCAGGAAATGGAGTTTTGGAGTTCACCAGGGACCAGATTTTGGGGATCCATCAGGGACCAAGATCTGGAGATCCACCAGGGAATGGGATTTTAGGGTCTCCACCAGGGACCAGATTTTGGGGTCCATCCAGGACCAGATTTTGGGGATCCACCAGGAAATGGAGTTTTGGGGTCCATCCAGGACCAGATTTTGGGGTTCACCAGGGACCAGATTTTGGGGATCCATCAGGGACCAAGATCTGGAGATCCACCAGGGAATGGGATTTTGGGGTCTCCACCAGGGACCAGATTTTGGGATCCATCAGGGACCAGATTTTGGGGATCCACCAGGGACCAGATTTTGGGGTCCATCCAGGACCAGATTTTGGGGTTCACCAGGGACCAGATCTTGGGGATCTACCAGGAAATGGAGCTTTGAGGTCCATCCAGGACCAGATTTTGGGGTTCACCAGGGACCAGATTTTGGGGATCCACCAGGGAACACAGTTTTGGGGTCCACCAAATCTGGACATTTGGGACCGCCAGGGACCAGAATCCTGGGATCCACCAGGGAAGAGAATTTGAGGATCCACCAGAGAAGAGGAACCCAGGATCCACCTGACCTGGACATCTGCGTCCACCAGGGACCAGGATTTTGGGGATCCACCAGATCTGGACATTTGGGACCACCAGGGACCTGGATGCTGGCACCACCAGGAACCAAAATCCTGGGATCCACCAGACCTGGACCTCTGGGGTCATGGGGAGGAGGACCTGGGGACCACCAGGATCTGGACACTTGGGACCACCAGGGACCTGGATGCGGGCACCACCAGGAACCAAAATCCTGGGATCCACCAGACCTGGACCTCTGGGGTCATGGGGGAGGAGGACCTGGGGACCACCAGGATCTGGACACTTGGGACCCGCTTGGAACCGGACACGTGTCCACCAGTGACCAGGTTCCTGAGATCCACAACACTGGACACCCGTGTCCACCTGGGTCCTTTGGGGCTGGAGGAACCTGGGCACTGGTGTCCCCCTGACGTCCCCAGGGTGTCCCCCTGATGTCCCCATGGTGTCCCCCTGATGTCCCCCAGGGTGTCCCCGGTACCTTTTTGCCATCGCGGGGTCCCAGGTCGCCGTCGTGGAGCTGGTGGCTCTGGAGGTCCACCACGTCCTTGGTCTCGTAGGAGTCCCCGCGGCGCTTGCAGATGATCAGGGCCTTGTCCAGCAGGAAGCCGTACCTGGGGACGGTGACGAGGGTGGCACCGCGTCCCCGAGGCCACCGCGCTCCATGGCGTGTCCCCATGGTGTCCCCATGTCCCTGAGGTGTCCCTGAGATGTACCCATGGATGGTCTCCTGTCCCCATGGTGTCCCCATGGTGTCCCCATGTCCCTGAGATGTCCCCAAGGTGTTCCTGAGGTGTCTCCATGGATGTCCCCATGTTCTGGAGGTGTTCTTGAGGTATTCCTGAGGTGTTCCTGAGGTGACCCCATCAGTGTCCCCATGTCCCTGAGGTGTCCCCATGCCCCTGAGGTGCTCCTGAAGTGTCCCCAAGGTGTTCCTGCAGTGTCTCCATGGATGTTCCAATGTTCTTGAGGTGTTCCTGAAGTGTCCCCAGGAGTGTCCCCATGTTCCTGAGATGTTGCCAGGTCCCTGAGGTGTTCCTGAGGTGTCTCCATGGATGTTCCCATGTCCCCATGGTGTCCCCATGTCCCTGAGGTGTCCCCATGGATGGTCTCCTGTCCCCATGGTGTCCCCATGGTGTCCCCATGTCCCTGAGGTGTCTCCATGGATGTTCCCATGTTCTTGAGGTGTTCCTGAAGAGTCCCCAGGAGTGTCCCCATGTTCCTGAGATGTCGCCAGGTCCCTGAGGTGTTCCCGAGGTGTCTCCATGGATGTTCTCATGTCCCCACGGTGTCCCCACGGTGTCCCTGAGGTGTCCCTGAGATGCCTCCATGGATGTTCCCATGTTCTTGAGGTGTTCCTGAAGTGTCTCCATGGATGTTCTCATGTCCCCATGGTGTCCCCTGCAGTGTCTCCATGGATGTTCTCACGTTCCTGAGACGTCACCATGTCCTTGAGGTGTTCCTGAGGTGTCTCCATGGATGTCCCCATGTCCCCATGGTGTCCCCATGGTGCCCCCATATCCCTGAGGCGTCCCCAAGGTATCTCCATGGATGTTGCCATGTCCCTGAGGTGTCCCCAAGGTGTTCCTGAGGTGTTCCTGAGGTGTTCCTGAGGTGTCCCCATGGATGTTCTTATGTACCCATGATGTCCCCATGATGTCCCCATGGTGTCCCCATGAATATCCCCACGTCCCTGAGGTGTCCCTAAGGTGTCCCTGAGGTGTCTCCATGGAAGTCCCCATGTTCTTGAGGTGTTCCTGAGGTGTCCGCATGGATGTTCTCATGTCCCCATGGTGTCCCTCATGGTGCCCCCATGTCCCTGAGGTGTCCCTGAGGTGTCTCCATGGGTGTCCCCATGTCCCTGAGGTGTTCCTGAGGTGTTCCTGAGGTGTCCCCATGGTGTCCCCATGTCCCTGAGGTGTCCCCAAAGTGTTCCTGAGGTGTTCCTGAGGTGTCCCCATGTCCCTGAGGTGCTCCTGAGATGTCCTTGAGATGTCTCCATGTCCCTGAGGTGCTCCTGAGGTGTTCCTGAGGTGTCCCCATGAATGTCCCCATATTGCTGTGATGTCGCTGTGGTGTCCCCAGGTGTCCCCAGGCGTCCCCAGGTGTCCCCAGGTGTCCCCGGCCCACCTGTCCACCTTGGAGCGTCTCTCGGCGCTGGAGACCTTCAGCTCCCCGTCGATCTTGGGGCGCCCGAACTGCGCCAGGGACTGCGGCTGGGACGGGGGGGACACCGGGAACGGGACATTGGGAACGGGGGAACGGGGTGGACATCGGGAATGGGGTGGACATTGGGACATCGGGAATGGGGTGGACATTGGGACATTGGGAATGGGGTGGACATCAGGAGCAAGGTGGACATCAGGAATGGGATGGACATCAGGAGTGGGATGGACATTGGGACATCAGGAACGGGATGGACATTGGAACGGGATGGACATTGGGAATGGGGTGGACATTGGGACATTGAGAACGGGACATTGGGAATGGGATGGACATTGGGAATGGGGTGGACATTGGGAATGGGGTGGACATTGGGACATCAGGAACGGGGTGGACATTGGGACATCAGGAATGAGGTGGACATCGGGATGGGGTGGACATCGGAATGGGGTGTACATCGAGAATGGGATGGACATTGAGAATGGACATTGGGAATGGGATGGACATTGGGGGTGGACATCAGGAATGGGGTGGACATCAGGAACAAGGTGGACATCAGGAATGGGGTGGACATCGGGAATGGGGTGGACATTGGGACATCAGGAATGGGGTGGACATTGGGAACGGGGTGGACATCAGGAATGGACATCGGGAATGGACATCAGGAATGGGGTGGACAATGGGACACCAGGAATGGGATGGACATTGGGAATGGGGTGGACATTGGGACATCGGGAATGGGGTGGACATTGGGGTGGACATTGGGGTGGACATTGGGAATGGGGTGGACATCAGGAGCAAGGTGGACATCAAGAATGGGATGGACATCGGGAATGGGGTGGACATTGGGAATGGGGTGGACATTGGGACATTGAGAACAGGACGTCAAGAATGGGATGGACATTGAGAATGGACATTGGGAATCGGATGGACATTGGGGTGGACATTGGGAATGGGGGTGGACATCAGGAGCAAGGTGGACATCAGGAATGGGATGGACATTGGGACATCAGGAACGGGATGGACATTGGAACGGGATGGACATTGGGAATGGGGTGGACATTGGGACATTGAGAACGGGACATTGGGAATGGGGTGGACATTGAGAATGGGACATCAGGAATGGGATGGACATTGGGAATGGGATGGACATCAGGAACAGGATGGACATTGGGACATCAGGAACAGGGTGGACATTGGGACATCAGGAATGAGGTGGACATCGGGATGGGGTAGACATCGGGATGGGGTGGACATCGAGAATGGACATTGGGAATGGGGTGGACATTGGGACATTGGGAATGGGGGTGGACATCGGGAATGGACATTGGGGAATGAGGTGGACATTGGGACATTGAGAACGGGACATTGGGAATGGGGTGGACATTGAGAATGGGACATCAGGAATGGGATGGACATCGGGAATGGGGTGGACATCAGGAGCAAGGTGGACATCAGGAGCAAGGTGGACATCGGGAATGTGGTGGACATTGGGACATTGAGAACGGGACATCGAGAATGGGATGGACATCGGGAATGGACATTGGGAATGGGGTGGACATTGGGAATGGGATGGACATCAGGAACAGGATGGACATTGGAACATCAGGAATGGGGTGGACATTGGAATGGACATTGGGAATGGGGTGGACATCAGGAGCAAGGTGGACATCATGGGATGGACATCAGGAATGGGATGGACATTGGGACATCAGGAACGGGACGGACATTGGAACGGGATGGACATTGGGAATGGGGTGGGACATTGGGACATTGAGAACGGGACATTGGGAATGGGGTGGACATTGAGAATGGGACATCAGGAATGGGATGGACATTGGGAATGGGATGGACATGGAAATGGGATGGACATTGGGACATCAGGAACGGGGTGGACATTGGGACATCAGGAATGAGGTGGACATCGGGAATGGGATGGACATCGGGAATGGGGTGGACATTGAGAATGGACATTGGGAATGGGATGGACATTGGGACATCAGGAATGGGGTGGACATTGGGGTGGACATCAGGAGCAAGGTGGACATCAGGAATGGGGTGGACATTGGGAATGGGATGGACATCAGGAATGGACATCAAGAATGGGATGGACATCGGGAATGGACATCGGGAATGGGATGGAGATTGGGAATGGACATTGGGAATGGGGGAATGGGATGGACATCGGGAACGGGGTGGACATCGGGAATGGGGTGGACATTGGGATGGACATTGGGAATGGGATGGACATTGAGGATGGACATTGGGACATCAGGAATGGGATGGACATCGGGAATGGGGTGGACATCGGAAATGGACATTGGGAATGAGGGGAATGGGATGGACATCGGGAATGGGATGGACATTGGGAACAGGGTGGACATTGGGAACAGGGTGGACATTGGGAATGGGACATTGGGAATGGGATGGACATTGGGACATCGGGAATGGGGTGGACATCGAGAATGGGGTGGACATTGGGACATCAGGAATGGGGGAACGGGGTGGACATTGAGAATGGGGTGGACATCAGGAACAAGGTGAACACCAGGAATGGGATGGACATTGGGAATGGGGTGGACATCAGGAATGGGGTGGACATTGGGACGTCGGGAATGGGGATGGACATTGGGAATGGGGTGGATGTCGGGAACGGGGTGGACAACATCGGGAATGGGGTGGACATTGGGACATCGGGAATGGGGTGGACATCGGGAATGGGTCCCGGGGGGGATTTGGGGGTCCCAGGGGGGAATTTGGGGATCCCAGGGGGGATTTGAGGGTGCCAGGGGGTATTTGAGGGTCCTGGGGGGGATTTGGGGTTATCTTGGGTGTTCTTTGTGGGGTTTGGGGAATTTGGGGGTCCCGGGGGGGGGATTTGGGGGTCCCAGGGGGGAATTTGGGGGTCCTGGGGGGATTTGGGGCTCCCAGGGGAGAATTTGGGGGTCCCGGGGGGGGGATTTGGGGGTCCCGGGGGGAATTTGGGGGTCCCGGGGGGATTTGGGGATCTCAGGGGGTAATTTGGGGGTCCCGGGGGTCCCCACCATGTTGCGCAGGCAGAGCTGGATGCTCGTGAGCTGCTTCAGGGTCTCGTTGTCCCGTTTGACCTCGTTCACGCACTGGGCCAGGTCCTGGGGGGGTTTGGGGGGGCTTCGGTCAGAGACCCCCGAACCCCAAAATCCACCCCAAAAAAAACCCAAACTCCCCCCCCAAAAAAAACCCCAAAATCCCCCCCCCGGAATCCCAAAATCCCACCCAGAAACCCCAAATTATCCCTGGAATCCCAAATCCTCACCTGGAAAACCCCCAAACCCCCCAACGTCACCCCAAATCATCCCTAGGACCCCCAAATCTCCCCAAATCCCCCCTAGAACCCCTAAATCCCCCCCGCAGGACCCCCCAAATCCCCCCCAGGACCCCGCAAATACCCCAGGAACTCCCCAAATCCCTCCAGACGTCTCCGGAATTTCCAAATCTCCCCCAAATCCCTTCCAGGACCCCCCCAAAACTCCTCAGGATCCCCAAATCTCCCCCCAAATCCCCTCCAGGACCCCCCCCCCCAAATCCCCCTCCCCGTAAAATCCCCCCAAATCCCCCTCAGGACCCCCCAAGACCACCCAAATCCTCTCCAAAATCTCCCCCCAAAATCCCCCCAGGGCCCCCCAAATCCCCCCTAAATCTCCCCCCCAAATTCCCCCCGGACCCCCAAATCTCCCCCAAATTCCCCCTCAAATCCCCCCAAATCTCCCCTAAATCCCCCCCAGGACCCCCAAATCTCCCTCCAGATCCCCCCAAATCCCCACAGAACCCCCCAAAACTCCTCAGGCCCCCCAAATCTCCCCCCAAATCTCCCTCCAGATGCCCTCCAGATCCCCTCCAGTCCCTTCCAGGACCCCCCAAATTCCCCCAAATCTCTCCAGGACCCCCAAATCTCCCTCCAGATCCCCCCAATCCCTTCCAGGATCCCCCAAATCCCCCCAAATCTCCCCCAAATCGCCCCAGATCCCCCCAAAACCATCCCAGGACCCCCAGATCCCCCCCCAATCCCCTCCAGAACCCCCCAAATCTCCCCCAGGACCCCCCAAAACTCCTCAGGACCCCCAAATCCCCCCCAGACCCCTCCAGGACCCCCCCAAATCCTCTCCCAGGACCCCCAAATCTCCCTCCAGATCCCCCCCAATCCCTTCCAGGACCCCCCAAATCCCCCCAGGAACCCCCAAATCCCCCCAAATCCCTTCCAGGACCCCCAAATTCCCCCTAAATCTCCCCCAAATCTCCCTCCAGATCCCCTCCAGTCCCTTCCAGGACCCCCCCAAATCCCCCCAAATCTCCCCCAGGACCCCCCAAACCCCTCCAGGACCCCCCAAATCCCTCCCAGGACCCCCCAGGACCCCCCAAATCCCCCCAGCCCCACCCTCATGGCGTCCAGCGCCCCCCTCAGCCGCTCCCCGCTCGGCCGCGTCCGGGGTCAGCTTCACCAGCTCCTGGGGTCAGAGGTCAGCGGGGCCAGGTGGGACCTCAGGTGTGTCCCCAAATGTCCCCAGGTGTCCCCAGGTGTCCCCAGGTGTGCCCAGGTGTGCCCAGGTGTGACCCCAAATGTCCCCAGGTGTGTCCCCATGTCCCCCCAGGTGTGTCCCAGGTGTCACCAGGTGTGTCCCCATGTCCCCAGGTGTGTCCCCAAATGTCCCCAAATGTCCCCAGGTGTGTCCCCAGGTGTTTCCCAGGTGTGCCCCAGGTGTGTCCCCAGGTGTCCCCAAATGTCCCCAGGTGTGTCCCCAGGTGTGTCCCCAGGTGTGACCCCAAATGTACCCAGGTGTGTCACAGGTGTGCCCAGGTGTGTCCCCAAATGTCCCCAGGTGTGCCCCCAAATGTCCCCAGGTGTGCCCCAGGTGTGACCCCAAATGTCCCCAGGTGTGTCCCCATGTCCCCCCAGGTGTGTCCCAGGTGTCACCAGGTGTGACCCCAAATGTCCCCAGGTGTGTCCCCATGTCCCCCCAGGTGTGTCCCAGGTGTCACCAGGTGTGTCCCCATGTCCCCAGGTGTGTCCCCAAATGTCCCCAAATGTCCCCAGGTGTGTCCCCAGGTGTTTCCCAGGTGTGCCCCAGGTGTGTCCCCAGGTGTCCCCAAATGTCCCCAGGTGTGTCCCCCAGGTGTGTCCCCAGGTGTGACCCCAAATGTACCCAGGTGTGTCACAGGTGTGCCCAGGTGTGTCCCCAAATGTCCCCAGGTGTGCCCCTAAATGTCCCCAGGTGTGCCCAGGTGTGTCCCCAGGTGTGTCCCCAGGTGTGTCCCCAGGTGTGACCCCAAATGTACCCAGGTGTGTCACAGGTGTGCCCAGGTGTGTCCCCAAATGTCCCCAGGTGTGCCCCTAAATGTCCCCAGGTGTGCCCAGGTGTGTCCCCAGGTGTGTCCAGGTGTGCCCAGGTGTGTCCCCAAATGTCCCCAGGTGTTCCCAGGTGTGCCCAGGTGTGTTCCCAAATGTACCCAGGTGTCCCAGGTGTGTCCCAGGTGTGTCCAAGGTGTCCCCAGGTGTGTCCCCAGGTGTGTCCCCAAATGTCCCCAGGTGTGTCCCAGGTGTGCCCCAGATGTGTCCCCAGATGTGCCCAAGTGTGTCCCAGGTGTGTCCCCAGGTGTGTCCCCAAATGTCCCCAGGTGTGTCCCAGGTGTGTCCCCAGGTGTGTCCCCAAATGTCCCCAGATGTCCCCAGGTGTGTCCAGGTGTGTCCCAGGTGTGCCCCAGGTGTGCCCCAGGTGTGCCCCAGGTGTGCCCCAGGTGTGGCCCAGGTGTGCCCAGGTGTGGCCCAGGTGTATCTCAGGTGTGTCCCCAGGTGTGCCCCCCCCCTGGTGTGTCCCCATGTCCCCCCAGGTGTGCCCAGGTTTGTCCCAGGTGTGTCCCCAGGTGTGCCCAGGTGTGTCCCCAAATGTCCCCAGCTGTCCCCAAGTGTGCCCAGATGTGTCCCCATGTCCCCCCAGGTGTGTCCCCAGGTGTGCCCAGGTGTGTCCCAGGTGTGTCTCCAAATGTCCCCAGGTGTGCCCCAGGTGTCCCCAGGTCCCCCCAGGTGTCCCAGGTGTCCCCAGGTGTCACCTGGAGCAGCAGGTGATATTTCAGGTGTGTCCCCATGTCCCCCCAGGTGTGTCCCCATGTCCCCAGGTGTCCCCAGGTGTGTCCCAGGTGTGTCCCCATGTCCCCCCATGTCCCCAGGTGTGTCCCCATGTCCCCCCAGGTGTCACCTGGAGCAGCAGGTGATATTTCAGCTGTCCCCAGGTGTGTCCCAGGTGTGTCCCCATGTCCCCATGTCCCCCCCAGGTGTGTCCCCGTGTCCCCAGGTGTCACCTGGAGCAGCAGGTGATATTTCAGGTGTGTCCCCCTGTCCCCAGGTGTCCCCATGTCCCCAGGTGTGTCCCCATGTTCCCAGGTGTGTCCCCATGTCCCCATGTCCCCAGGTGTCACCTGGAGCAGCAGGTGATATTTCAGCTGTCCCCAGGTGTGTCCCAGGTGTGTCCCCATGTCCCCCCAGGTGTCCCATGTCCCCCCAGGTGTCACCTGGAGCAGCAGGTGATATTTCAGCTGTCCCCAGGTGTCCCCAGCTGTGTCCCCATGTCTCCCCAGGTGTGTCCCCATGTCCCCAGGTGTCACCTGGAGCAGCAGGTGATATTTCAGCACCCTCTGCATGGGCACCATCAGCAGGTCCCGCAGGGAGAATCGCCCGTTGGTGGCGCGCTGGGAGCACTCCTGGGACACGGGGACAGCAATGGGGACAGCGGGGACATTGGGGACATTTGGGGGACATTGGGGACAGCGGGGACATTGGGGACATTTGGGGACATTTAGGTCATTTAGGGTCACTGTAGGGTTATTTAGGGTCAATTTGGGGTCATTTGGGGATATTTGGGACATTTGGGGACACTGGGGACATTGGGGACATTTGGAGACATTTGGGGACATTTGGGGTCAGTTTGGGGCACTTTGGGGACATTTGGGGACATTGGGGGGACATTGGGGACATTTGGGGCATTTTGGGAACATTTGGGGACATTGGGGACATTTGGGGTCAGTTTGGGGCAGTTTGGGGCAGTTTGGGGCACTTTGGGGACATTTGGGACATTGGGAACATTGGGGACATTTGGGGACATTTGGGGCACTTTGGGGACATTTGGGGACATTGGGGGACATTGGGGACATTGGGGCAGTTTGGGGGACAATTGGGGACATTTGGGGACATTTGGGACACTGGGGACAATTGGGGTCAGTTTGGAGTCACTTTGGGGACATTTGGGGACAATTGGGGCAATTTAGGATAATTTGGGGTCACTTTGGGGTCATTTTGGGGCTCCCCTGGAGCTTCATGGGGAGATTTGGGGGAAGATTTTGGGGGATTTTGAGGGATTTGGGGGAATTTTGGGGTTTTTTTTGGGGGGCTCACCCAAAGCTTTTTGGAGGATTTTTTGGGGATTTTTGGGGGATTTTTTGGGGGATTTTTGGGGGAATTTTGGGGGATTTTGGGGGGTTTCTGGGGGCGGGTTGGGATTTTGGGGGTGAGGAAGGATTTTGGGGCGGTTTTGGGGTTTTTTTGGGGCTCACCTGGAGCTTCATGCGCAGGTCGGTGCAGGTGGAGAGCTGGTCCAGGCGGCGCGCGCGGCCGCTTCCACCTGGCTGCAGTAGCGGCCGTAGAGCAGGAACCTGGGGGGAAACCCAAAATCCAACAAATTCCACCCAGAATCAACCAAATTCACCCAAAATCTGACAAAATCCAACAAAATCCATCAAAAAAACGGACAAAATTCCAAAAAAAATCCACCAAAATTCACCCAAAATCCACCAAAATTCACCCCAAAATCCACCTGGCTGCAGTAGCGGCCGTAGAGCAGGAACCTGGGGGGGAAACCCAAAATCCAACAAATTCCACCCAAAATCAACCAAAATCCAACAAAATCCACCCAAAATTCACACAAAAATTAAAAAAAAATTGGACAAAATCCAACAAAATTCACCCCAAATTCACCCAAAATCCACCTGGCTGCAGTAGCGGCCGCAGAGCAGGAACCTGGGGGGAACTCAAAATCCAACAAAATCCACCCAAATTCACCCAAAATCCAACAAAATCCACCCAAATTCACCCAAAATCCAACAAATTCCACCCCAAATCTCCCCAAATCGGCCCCAAATCCTGCCCGAGATCCCAAAACCCCCCAAAATCCCCCCAGGAACCCCCCAAAATCCCTCAAACCCCCTCAGCACCCCCCCAAATCCCCCTCAGGTGTTCCCCCGAAACGCCCCCCAGGTTCCTCCCCAAGACCCCCAAAATTCCTCCCCAAATCCCCCCAAAACCCCCTCTGGACCCCCCGAATCTCCCTCAGGACCCCCCAAAATCGCCTCAGGACCCCCCAAATCTCCCCCAAACCCTCTCTAAACTCCCCTAAATCTCCCCAAACCCCCTCAGGACCCCCCAAAATCCCCCCAAACCCTCCCGAAGACCCCCCCAAGCTCCCCAGGCCCCATCCAACCCTCCCAGATCCCCTCCAGGACCCCCCAGTTCCTCCCCAAGACCCCCAAAATTCCTCCCCAAATTCCCCCAAAACCCCCTCAGAACCCCCCGAATCCACTCAGGACCCCCCAAAATCCAGTCAGGACCCCCCTAAACCCCCTCAGGACCCCCCCAGATCCCCCCAAATCCCCCTAAACCCCCTCTAAACCCCCCCAAATCTCCCCAAACCTCTCTCAATCCCCCCAAATCCCCTCAGGACCCCCCAAATCCCCCTCAGGACCCTCCAAATTCCTCCCAGACCTCCCCCTAAATCCACTCAGGACCCCCCAAATCCCCTCCAGGAACCCCCCTCAAAGCCCCCTCAGGACCCCTCAAAACCCCCTCGGGACCCCCCCAAACCCCCTCAGGACCCCCCCAAATCCACTCAGGACACCCCTAAATCCACTCAGGACCCCCGAAATCCTCCCAGGACCCCCCAAAATCGCCTCAGGACCCCCCAAATTCCCCTCAGAACCCCCCTAAACCCACTCAGGACCCCCCAAAATCGCCCCAGGACCCCCCAAATCCCCCCTAACCCCCTCTAAACCTCCCCAAACCTCCCCGCAAATCCCCTCCAGGACCCCCCTAAACCCCCTCGGGATCCCCCTAAATCCACTCAGGACCCCCCTAAACCCCTCGGGATCCCCGGAAACCCCCTCAGGACCCCCCTAAATCCACTCAGGACCCCCCTAAATGTACTCAGGACCTCCCAAAATCGCCCCAGGAACCCCCCAAATCGTCCCCAAGACCCCCAAAACCCCCTCTAAACCCCCCCAAATCCCCCCAAAACCCCCTCAGGACCCCCCTAAATCCCCCTCGGGATCCCCCCAAAACCCCCTCAGGACCCCCTAAATCCTACCAGGACCCCCCTAAATCCACTCAGAACCCCCCTAAATCCACTCAGAACCCCCCTAAACCCCCTCAGGACCCCCCTAAATCCACTCAGTACCCCCCTAAATCCACTCAGGACCCCCCAAATCCTCCCAGGACCCCCCAAAGCCCCCTCAGGACCCCCCTAAACCCCCTTGGGATCCCCCTAAATCCACCCAGGACCCCCCTAAATCCACTCAGGACCCCCCCAAACCCCCCCAGGACCCCCCAAATCCCCCCCCAAACCCCCTCAGGACCCCCCTAAATCCCCTCAGGACCCCCTAAATCCCCTCCAGGAACCCCCCTAAACCCCCTCAGGACCCCCCTAAACCCCCTCAGGACCCCCCAAAATCGCCCCAGCCCCCCCCCCAGCCCCCCCCGTACCTCTCCTTGTACTGCAGGAACAGGGGGGGCAGCGCCCGCCCCCCCCCGGGCCCCCCCAGCGCCCCCCGGAGCTCCCCCAGGAAGCGGCGGTGGAGCCCCAGCAGCTCCTGCGGAACCGGCGTTACTGGGAGCACTGGGAGGGACTGGGAATGGGAACTGGGAGAGCTGGGAATGGGGACTGGGGGGACTGGGACGGACTGGGACGGACTGGGAGCGCTGGGAATAGGAACTGGGGGCACTGGGGGGACTGGGAGCGACTGGGAGCGCTGGGAATGGGGACTGGGGAAACTGGGAGGGACTGGGAGCACTGGGAATGGGAACTGGGGGGACTGGGAATGGGAGGGACTGGGAGCACTGGGAGCACTGGGAATGGGAGGGACTGGGAGCACTGGGAGCACTGGGAATGGGGACTGGGATGGACTGGGAGCACTGGGAATGGGAACCGGGAGCACTGGGGGCACTGGGAGCACTGGGAATGGGAACTGGGAGCACTGGGAATGGGGACTGGGTGGACTGGGAATGGGAACTGGGGACACTGGGAGGGACTGGGAGCGCTGGGAATGGGCACTGGGGGGACTGGGAGCACTGGGAATGGGCACTGGGGTTACTGGGAATGGGAACTGGGGTTACTGGGAGGGACTGGGAGCGCTGGGAATGGGAACTGGGAGGACTGGGAATGGGAACTGGGGGGACTGGGAGGGACTGGGAGCACTGGGAATGGGCACTGGGGTTACTGGGAATGGGAACTGGAGGGACTGGGAATGGGGACTGGGAGCACTGGGAATGGGGACTGGGAGGGACTGGGAATGGGAACTGGGGGGACTGGGAGGGACTGGAAGCACTGGGAATGGGGACTGGGAGCACTGGGAGCACTGGGAATGGGAACTGGGAGCACTGGGAATGGGGACACTGGGGGCACTGGGGGCACTGGGAGCACTGGGAATGGGGACTGGGAGGGACTGGGAGCACTGGGAATGGGGACTGGGAACACTGGGAATGGGAACTGGGGGCACTGGGAATGGGAACTGGGGGGACTGGGAGGGACTGGAAGCACTGGGAATGGGGACTGGGAACACTGGGAGCACTGGGAATGGGCACTGGGGGCACTGGGAGCACTGGGAGCACTGGGAATGGGAACTGGGAGCACTGGGAATGGGGACTGGGAGCACTGGGAATGGGGACTGGGAGCACTGGGAGCACTGGGAGCACTGGGAATGGGAGCATTGGGAATGGGGACTGGGAGTACTGGGAGCACTGGGAGCACTGGGAATGGGAACTGGGGGGACTGGGAGCACTGGGAATGGGGACTGGGGGCACTGGGAGCGCTGGGAATGGGGACTGGGAGCACTGGGAATGGGGACTGGGATGGACTGGGAGCGCTGGGAATGGGAACTGGGGGGACTGGGAGCACTGGGAATGGGAACTGACAGCACTGGGAGCGCTGGGAGCGCTGGGAATGGAACTGGGAGCACTGGGATGGACTGAGAATGGGGACTGGGATGGACTGGGAGCACTGGGATGGACTGGGAATGGGGACTGGGAGCACTGGGAGCACTGGGAATGGGGACTGGGAGCACTGGGAGCACTGGGAATGGGAACTGGGAGCACTGGGAGCACTGGGAATGGGGACTGGGAGCACTGGGAGCACTGGGAGCACTGGGAATGGAACTGGGATGGACTGGGATGGACTGGGAGCACTGGGAGCGCTGGGAGCACTGGGAATGGGGACTGGGAGCACTGGGGGGACTGGGAATGGGGACTGGGAGCACTGGGAGCACTGGGAGCACTGGGAATGGGGACTGGGAGCATTGGGGGGACTGGGAGCACTGAGAGGGGTCACTGGTGTCACTGGTCAGTGTCCCCATGTCCCCCTGTCCCCATTGTCACTGTCACCTCCACATCACTGGTGCCACCGGTGTCACTGGTCAGTGTCCGCATTGTCACCTCCACGTTGATGAAGACGCTCTCCATGTCCCCATGTCCCCATTGTCACTGTCAGCTCCCTGTCACTGGTGTCACTGGTGTCACTGGTCAGTGTCCCCATGTCCCCATGTCCCCGTGTCCCCATTGTCACTGTCACCTCCACGTTGATGAAGATGCTCTCCATGTCCCCATGTCCCTGTGTCCCATTGTCACTGTCACCTCCCCATCACTGGTGTCACTGGTGTCACTGGTGTCACTGGTCAGTGTCCCCATGTCCCCCTGTCCCTCTGTCCCCCTGTCCCCATTGTCACCTCCACATTGATGAAGACGCTCTCCATGTCCCCATGTCCCCCTGTCCCCATGTCCCTCTGTCCCCATTGTCACTGTCACCTCCCCGTCACTGGTGTCACTGGTGTCACTGGTGTCACTGGTCAGTGTCTCCATGTCCCTCTGTCCCTCTGTCCCCATGTCCCCCTGTCCCCATTGTCACTGTCACCTCCCCGTCACTGGTGTCACTGGTGTCACTGGTGTCACTGGTCAGTGTCCCCATGTCCCCCTGTCCCCATGTCCCCATGTCCCCATGTCCCCATGGTCACTGTCACCTCCCCGTCACTGGTGTCACTGGTGTCACTGGTGTCACTGGTCAGTGTCCCCCTGTCCCCCGTCCCCCTGTCCCCATGACCCCATTGTCACTGTCACCTCACCATCACTGGTGTCACTGGTGTCACTGGTCAGTGTCCCCATGTCCCCCTGTCCCTCTGTCCCCCTGTCCCCTGTCACTGTCACCTCCACATTGATGAAGACGCTCTCCATGTCCCCATGTCCCCATTGTCACTGTCACCTCCCTGTCACTGGTGTCACTGGTGTCACTGGTCAGTGTCCCCATGTCCCCCTGTCCCCATGTCCCCCTGTCCCCTGTCACTGTCACCTCCATGTTGATGAAGACGCTCTCCATGTCCCCCTGTCCTGGTGTCCCCATGTCCCCTGTCCCATTGTCACTGTCACCTCCCCATCACTGGTGTCACTGGTGTCACTGGTGTCACTGGTGTCACTGGTCAGTGTCCCCATGTCCTGGTGTCCCCCTGTCCCCTGTCACTGTCACCTCCACGTTGATGAAGACGCTCTCCATGTTCCCATGTCCCCTGTCCCATTGTCACCTCCCCGTCACTGGTGTCACTGGTGTCACTGGTGTCACTGGTCAGTGTCCCCCTGTCCCCCTGTCCCCCTGTCCCCTGTCACTGTCACCTCCACGTTGATGAAGACGCTCTCCATGTCCCGGGGGCTCAGGAAGTGCCGCAGGGGCTGCAGGAAGTGCTGGGGACATTGGGGGACATCAGGGGACATCAGGGGACATCGAGGGACAGCAGGTGACACCAGGGGACACCAGGGGACACCGTGCCTTACTGGGAGGCCCCGTGAGGCCACCCCTGTCCCAGTGTCCCCAGTGTCCCCAATGTCCCCAAGGTGTCCCCAATGTCCCCAGTGTCCCCAATGTCCCCAATGTCCCCAAGGTGTCCCCAATGTCCCCAGTGACCCCAAGGTGTCCCCGATGTCCCCAAGGTGTCCCCACCTCGCAGATGGACTCCAGTGTCCCCAATGTCCCCAATGCCCCCAATGCCCCCAGTGTCCCCAATGTCCCCGATGTCCCCAAGGTGTCCCCAAGGTGTCCCCAATGTCCCCACCTGGCAGATGGACTCCAGGGTCTCCATGTCCCCAATGTCCCCAATGTCCCCAATGTCCCCAAGGTGTCCCCAATGTCCCCACCTGGCAGATGGACTCCAGGGTCTCCATGTCCCCAATGTCCCCAATGTCCCCGATGTCCCCAAGGTGTCCCCAATGTCCCCAATGCCCCCAATGTCCCCAATGTCCCCAAGGTGTCCCCAGTGTCCCCAATGTCCCCAATGTCCCCAATGACCCCAATGTCCCCAAGGTGTCCCCAGTGTCCCCAATGTCCCCAGTGTCCCCAAGGTGTCCCCAATGTCCCCACCTGGCAGATGGACTCCAGGGTCTCCATGTCCCCCAATGTCCCCAATGTCCCCAAGGTGTCCCCCGATGTCCCCATGTCCCCGATGTCCCCAATGCCCCCATTGTCCCCAATGTCCCCAATGTCCCCAAGGTGTCCCCAATGTCCCCACCTGGCAGATGGACTCCAGGGTCTCCGTGTATCTCTCCTCCGTCTGCCGCAGCTCCTGGAGGCAGCAGAGCCGCCGGTCCACGGCGCCCTTCTGTGGGGACACGGGGACAATCAGGGGACACAGGGGACATGGGGACAGAGGGGACAGAGGGGACACTCAGCTCTACCCCCGTTCTGCGGGGACACGGGGGACAATCAGGGGACAGAGGGGACAGAGGGGGACACAGGGGACATGGGGACAATCAGCTCTACCCCCCTTCTGTGGGGACATGGGGGACACGGGGGACAATCAGGGGACAGAGGGGACAATCAGGGGATATGTGGACATGGGGACACAGGAGACATGGGGACAGTCAGGAACCTCCCGCCTTCTGTGGGGACACGGGGACAGTGGGGACAAGGGGACAATCAGGAATCCCCCTTCTGTGGGGACACGGGGGACACGGGGACAATCAGGGGACACAGGGGACAATCAGCTCTACCCCCCTTCTGTGGGGACATGGGGACACAGGGGACACGGGGGACACAGGGGACAGAGGGGACACAGGGGACACAGTGTCCCCGATGTCCCCAAGGTGTCCCCACCTCGCAGATGGACTCCAGTGTCCCCAATGTCCCCAATGTCCCCAGTGTCCCCAATGTCCCCAAGGTGTCCCCAAGGTGTCCCCCCTGGCAGATGGACTCCAGGGATCAGCTCTACCCCCCTTCTGTGGGGACACAGGGACAAGGGGACAATCGGGTATTTTTGGGGGATTCCCAGATATTTTGGGGGTTCCCACATATTTTCTGGGAACTCCCAGCTCGATTTTGGGTTCCCAGCTGGTTTTTGGGGTTCCCAGCTGTTTTTGGGACTCCCAGGTATTTTTGTAGTTTCCCAGCTGTTTTTGGGGGGGTTCTCAGAGTTTTTTGCGGGGTGTTCCAGGTGTTTTTGGGAGGTTCCCAGGTATCTTTGGGGTTCCCAGCTGTTTTTGGGGACTCCCAGGTATCTTTGGGGTTCCCAGCTGTTTTTGGGGTGTCCCAGCTGTTTCTTGGGGGTGTCCCAGCTGTTTTTGGGTGTCCCAGCTGTTTTGGGGGGATTCCCACCCAGCTGTCTTTTTGAGGGTTCCCAGCTGTTTGTGGGGTTCCCAACTGTTTTTGGGGGTTCCCAGCTGTTTTTTGGGGGTTCCCAGCTGTATTTTTGGGGTTCCCAGCTGTTTTTGAGGGGTGTCCCAGCTGTTTTTGGGGTTCCCAGCTGTTTTTGGGGGTTCCCAGCTGTTTTTTGGGGGTTCCCAGCGGTTTTGGGAGGTTCCCAGGTATCTTTGGGGTGTCCCAGCTGTATTTTTGGGAGGTTCCCAGCTGGTTTTGGGGGTGTCCCAGCTGTTTTTGTGGGGTTCCCAGCTGTTTTTGGGGTTCCCAACTGTTTTTGGGGGGGTGTCCCAGCTGTTTTTTGGGGTGTCCCAGCTGTTTTGGGGTTCACAGCTGTTTTTGGGGGGGTTCCCAGCTGTTTTTGGGGTTCCCAGCTGTTTTGGGGTGTCCCAGCTGTTTTGGGGGGATCCCAGCTGTTTTTGGGGGTGTCCCAGCTGTTTTTGGGGGTTCCCAGCTGTTTTTGGGGTTCCCAGCTGTTTTTGGGAGGTTCCCAGGTATTTTTGGGTGTCCCAGCTGTTTTTGTGGGGTTCCCAACTGTTTTTGGGGGGTTCCCAACTGTTTTTGGGGGGTTCCCAGCTGTTTTTGGAGTGTCCCAGCTGTATTTTTGGGGTTCCCAGCTGTATTTTGGGGTTCCCAGCTGTTTTTGGGGTGTCCCAGCTGTTTTGGGGGGTTCCCAGCTGTATTTTGGGGTGTCCAAGCTGTTTTTGGGGTGTCCCAGCTGTATTTTTGTGGGGTTCCCAGCTGTATTTTTGGGGGGTTCCCAGCTGTATTTTTGGGGTTCCCAGGTATCTTTGGGGTGTCCCAGCTGTATTTTTGTGGGGGTGTCCCAGCTGTTTTTGGGGTGTCCTGTCCCAGCTGTTTTTGGGGTGTCCCAGCTGTATTTTTGGGGTGTCCCAGCTGTTTTTGGGTTCCCAGCTGTTTTTGGGGTGTCCCAGCTGTTTTTGGGGTTCCCAGCTGTATTTTGGGGTTCCCAGCTGTTTTTGGGGTGTCCCAGCTGTTTTGGGGGTTTCCAGCTGTATTTTTGGGGTGTCCCAGCTGTATTTTTGGGGTGGGGGTCGCACCCACCGCGGCCGGGGGGGCCTCCACCCTCATCAGGTCCTCGTAGACGTCGTCGCCGTCGTCGCCTTCGGCCTCCACGCAGTCGTTAGAGGTCATCGTCCTCCTCGGCCGTGTCACTGCGGGCCGGGGACGCTCGGGGACACTCGGGGACACCCGCCCGGAGCCCCCCAAAATCCCTCCGGGGCCCCTGACTGTCCCCAAATCCCTCCCATGTCCCCAAATGTCCCTGATTGTCCCCCAAAATCCCCCGGGGGCCCCTGACTGTCCCCAAATCCGTTGGGGGTTCCCAAATGTCCCTCCAATGTCCCCAAATGTCCCCGATTGTCCCCAGAATCCCTCGGGGTCCCCAGATGCCCCCCAGTACCCCCCACAGACCCATTAATGTCCCCCAAAATCCCTCGGGGTCCCCAAATGTCCCTGATTGTCCCCCAAACTCTCTCAGGGTCCCCAAATGTCCCTGATTGTCCCTAAAATCCCTCAATGTCCCCAGATGTCCCCAAATGTCCCCCAGTACCCCCCCACAGATCCATTAATGTCCCCCCAAATCCCCCCAATGTCCTCAAATGTCCCCAAATCCCTCGGGGGTCCCCAAATGTCCCTGATTGTCCCTCAAATCCCACAATGTCCCCAAATGTCCCTGATTGTCCCTAAAATCCCTCAATGTCCCCAGATGTCCCCAAAGGTCCCCCAGTACCCCCCACAGATCCATTAATGTCCCCCAAAATCCCCCCCAATGTCCCCAAATGTCCCCAAATCCCTCGGGGGTCCCCAAATGTCCCTGATTGTCCCCAAAATCCCCCCAATGTCCCCAAATGCCCCTGATTGTCCCTAAAATCCCACAATGTCCCCAAATGTCCCCAAATGTCCCCCAGTGCCCCCCACAGACCCATTAATGTCCCCAAAATCCCTCGGGGTCCCCAAATGTCCCTGATTGTCCCCAAAATCTCTCAGGGTCCCCAAATGTCCCTGATTGTCCCTAAAATCCCTCAATGTCCCCAAATGTCCCCAAATGTCCCCCAGCACCCCCCACAGATCCATTAATGTCCCCCAAAATCCCCCCAATGTCCCCAAATGTCCCTGATTGTCCCCAATGTCACCTACAATGTCCCCAAATGTCCCTTTTTGTCCCCAGTGCCACCCCTGATGACGCCAACCCCCCCCAGTGTCCCCAATGTCCCCAGTGTCCCCCAGTGTCCCCAGTGTCCCCAGTGTCCCCCAGTGTCCCCAATGTCCCCCAGTGTCCCCAGTGTCTCCCAGTGACCCCAGTGTCCCCAGTGTCCCCAGTGCCCCCCAGTGTCCCCAGTGTCCCCAGTGTCCCCAGTGTCCCCAGTGACCCCCAGTGTCCCCCAGTGTCCCCAGTGCCCCCCAGTGTCCCCCAGTGTCCCCAGTGTCCCCAGTGTCCCCAGTGACCCCCAGTGTCCCCAGTGTCCCCAGTGTCCCCAGTGTTCCCCATTGTCCCCAATGTCCCCAGTGTCCCCAATGTCCCCCCAGTGTCCCCAATGTCCCCAGTGCCCCCCAATGTCCCCCAGTGTCCCCAGTGTCCCCAATGCCACCCCCAGTGTCCCCCAGTGTCCCCAGTGTCCCCAGTGTCCCCAGCGCTCACTCGATGAGGTCGGAGAGGCCGCTGTAAACGTCATCGTCCCCAACGCTGTCCTCGGACGGGAACGGCCTGGGGGGACACGGCCGGACACTGCTGGACACTGGGGTGGACACTGGGGTGGACACTGGGGTGGACACTGGGGTGGACACTGCTGGACACTGGGGTGGACATCACTGACCACTGGGGTGGACACTGCTGGACACTGCTGGACACTGGGGTGGACACTGGGGTGGACACTGGGACTGGACACTGGGGTGGACATCACTGACCACTGGGGTGGACACTGCTGGACACTGGGGTGGACACTGGGGTGACCACTGGAACTGGACACTGCTGGACACTGGGGTGGACACTGGGGTGACCTCTGGGGTGGACATCACTGACCACGGGGGACTGGACACTGCTGGACACTGGGGTGGACACTGGGACTGGACACTGGGACTGGACACTGGGACTGGACACTGGGGTGGACACTGGAGTGACCACTGGGACTGGACACTGCTGGACACTGGGACTGGACAGGAGTGACCACTGGGACTGGATATTGGGACTGGACACTGGGACTGGACACTGGGACTGGACTGGAGTGACCACTGGGACTGGACACTGGGACTGGACACTGCTGGACACTGGGACTGGACACTGCTGGACACTGGGACTGGACACTGGGACTGGACACTGCTGGACACTGGGACTGGACACTGGGACTGGAAACCGCTGGACACTGGGGCTGGACACTGGGGTGGACACTGGGACTGGACACTGGGGCTGGACACTGGGACCGAACTGGAGTGACCACTGGGACTGCACACTGGGGTGGACACTGGGACTGGACACTGGGGTGGACACTGGGACTGCACACTGGGGTGGACACTGGGACTGGACACTGGGACTGGACACTGGGACTGGACACTGCTGGGCACTGGGACTGGACAGGAGTGACCACTGGGGTGGACACTGGGACTGGACATTGGGACTGGACATTGGGACTGGACACTGGGACTGGACACTGGGGTGGACACTGGGGTGGACATCACTGACCACTGGGACTGGACACTGGGGTGGACACTGGGACTGGACACTGGGGTGGACACTGGGGTGGACATGGCTGGACACTGGGACTGGACACGGGGACTGGACACTGGGACTGGACACTGCTGGACACTGGGACTGGACATTGGGACTGGACACTGGGACTGGACACTGGGACTGGACACTGCTGGACACTGGGACTGGACGGGAGTGACCACTGGGACTGGACACTGGGACTGGACACTGGGGTGGACACTGGGACTGCACACTGGGACTGGACAGGAGTGACCACTGGGACTGGACACTGCTGGACACTGGGACTGGACACTGGGACTGGACAGGAGTGACCACTGGGACTGGACACTAGGCTGGACACTGGGGTGGACATCACTGACCACTGGGGTGGACATCACTGACCACGGGGACTGGACATTGGGACAGGACACTGGGACTGGACTGGAGTGACCACTGGGACTGGACACTGGGACTGGACACTGGGGCTGGACAGGAGTGACCACTGGGACTGCACACTGCTGGACACTGGGACTGGACACTGAGGTCCCTCAGGGACTGGACACCATGGATTGGACACTGGGGTCCCCGAGGTGGGACTGGACACTGGGACTGGACACTGGGGTCACTTAGAGAGGGGACTGGACACCACGGACAGGACACTGGGGTCTCTCAGGGACTGGACACTGGGACTGGACATTGGGGTCCCTGAGATGGGACTGGACACCATGTACTGGACACTGAGGTCCCTCATGAGATTGGACACTGGGACTGGACACGGGGGTTCCTCAGGGACTGGACATCATGG
Source organism: Calcarius lapponicus (assembly GCA_039654755.1). NCBI lineage: Eukaryota > Metazoa > Chordata > Aves > Passeriformes > Fringillidae > Calcarius > Calcarius lapponicus. The sequence continues at coordinate 22,871 of JBBFKN010000246.1, forward strand.
ACTGGACATCATGGATTGGACACTGGGGTCCCTGAGATGGGACTGGACACCACGGACTGGACCCTGGGGTTCCTCAGGGACTGGACATCATGGACTGGACACTGGGGTCCTTCAGAGATGGGACTGGACACCAAGGGCTGGACATTTGGGACCCTCATGAGACTGGACACTGGGACTGGACACTGGGGTCCCTCAGAGATGGGACTGGACATCATGGACTGGAAACCGGGGTCACTTAGAGAGGGGACTGGACACTGGGACTGGACACTGGGTTCCTCAGGGACTGGACATCATGGACTGGACACTGGGGTCCTTCAGAGATGGGACTGGACACCAAGGACTGGAACTGGGGTCCCTCATGGGACTGGACACCAAGGACTGGACACTGGGGTCCCTCATGGGACTGGACACTGGGGTTCCTCAGGGACTGGACATCATGGACTGGACCCTGGGGTCCCTCAGAGATGGGACTGGACACTGGGACTGGACACTGGGGTCACTTAGAGAGGGGACTGGACACCACGGACAGGACACTGGGGTCTCTCAGGGACTGGACACTGGGACTGGACATTGGGGTCCCTGAGATGGGACTGGACACTGGGACTGGACACTGAGGTCCCTCATGAGATTGGACACTGGGACTGGACACGGGGGTTCCTCAGGGACTGGACATCATGGACTGGACATCATGGACTGGACACTGGGGTCCCTGAGATGGGACTGGACACCACGGACTGGACCCTGGGGTTCCTCAGGGACTGGACATCATGGACTGGACACTGGGGTCCCTCAGAGATGGGACTAGACACCAAGGGCTGGACATTTGGGACCCTCATGAGACTGGACAGCAGGGATTGGACACTGGGGTCCCTCAGAGATGGGACTGGACATCATGGACTGGAAACCGGGGTCACTTAGAGAGGGGACTGGACACTGGGACTGGACACTGGGTTCCTCAGGGACTGGACATCATGGACTGGACACTGGGGTCCTTCAGAGATGGGACTGGACACTGGGACAGGACACTGGGGTCCCTGAGATGGGACTGGACACTGGGACTGGACACCAAGGACTGTAACTGGGGTCCCTCATGGGACTGGACAGCAGGGACTGGACAGTGGGACTGGACACTGGGGTCCCTCAGAGATGGGACTGGACACTGGGACTGGACCCTGGGACTGGACCCTGGGACTGGAACTGGGGTCCCTCAGAGATGGGACTGGACAGCAGGGACTGGACAGTGGGACTGGACACTGGGACTGGACCCTGGGGTCCCTCAGGGGGCCCTGGACCCTGGGACTGGACCTGGGGTCCCTCAGAGATGGGACTGGACCCTGGGACTGGACCTGGGGTCCCTCAGAGGGGCGCTGGCCACCTGGACCCTCGGGGACGGCCACCTGCGCCCCGTGCACTCACGTGAACCCTTTGCTCTGCGCGATGGGCGTCCAGGAGAGCGTGGAGAGCGTCTCGATCACCTGGGGACACCGAGGGGACATCGGGGCACTGAGGGGGTGGCCCGGACCCCCGGGTCCCACCCCCCCAGGACAGCCGGAGCCCGAGCCCACCTTGCCGAAGTCCTGGACGTCGAAGAGGTCGAAGGCTCCGAAGAGCCGGTGCTTGGGGAGCCCGAATTTGTCAGCGCAGGTGGTCAGGAAGGTGCGGATGTTCCTCAGGCACAGGAACTGCGGTGGCACAGCGGGCACCGGTGTCACCAGTGTCACCAGTGTCACCGGTGTCACCTCTGTCATCACTGGCGCCATCAAAATCGGTGTCTTTGTCTCTCCATGGTTGTGACCACGGTTGTGACCAACGGTGACATCATCTCTGTCACCGACGCTGTCACTGTCATTGTCACCCCCGTGAACATTGCCACCACCACCATCATCGTCATTGTCATTGTCACCCTGTCAACGATTGTCCCCGTCCTTGTCACCCACTTGGCGCCATCCCCACCCCCAGCATTGTCATTGTCACCCCCATCAACATCACCACAGTTGTCACCAATGGTGGCAGCTCTCACCTGTGACATCTGTGGCCGGGGACAGATGTCCCGTGGTGGCACGGCGTGGGACAGGAGGATATTGTCCCCATCAATGATCAATGTCCCCATTGTGTCTCTCACCTGTGACATCTGTGGCCGGGGACAGATGTCCCGCGGTGGCACGGCGCGGGGCAGGAGGACATTGTCACCATCCCCATTGTCCCCATCCCCATTGTCCCCATTGTGTCTCTCACCTGTGACATCTGAGGACGGGGACAGATGTCCCGTGGTGGCACGGCGCGGGGCAGGAGGACATTGTCACCATCAATGATCAATGTCCCCATTGTGTCACTCACCTGTGACATCTGTGGCTGGGGACAGATGTCCCGTGGTGGCACGGCACAGGGCAGGAGGACATTGTCACCCCCTTGTCCCCATTGTGTCTCTCACCTGTGACCTCTGTGGCTGGGGACAGATGTCCCGCAGTGGCACGGCACAGGGCAGGAGGACATTGTCCCCATCCCCATTGTCCCCATCATTGTCACCCCCTTGTCCCCATTGTGTCTCTCACCTGTGACATCTGTGGCCGGGGACAGATGTCCCTTGGTGGCAGGGCGCAGGGCAGGAGGACATTGTCACCATCAATGATCAATGTCCCCATTGTGTCTCTCACCTGTGACATCTGAGGCCGGGGACAGATGTCCCTTGGTGGCACGGCGCGGGGCAGGAGGACATTGTCACCATCAATGATCAATGTCCCCATTGTGTCTCTCACCTGTGACATCTGCGGCCGGGGACAGATGTCCCGCGGTGGCACGGCGCGGGGCAGGAGGACATTGTCACCATCCCCATTGTCCCCATCCCCATTGTCCCCACCATTGTCCCCATCACTGTCCCCATTGCGTCTCTCACCTGTGACATCTGTGGCCGGGGACAGATGTCCCGTGGTGGCACGGCGCGGGGCAGGAGGACATTGTCACCATCATTGTCACCCCCTTGTCCCTATTGGGGCTCTCACCTGTGACATCTGTGGCCGGGGACAGATGACCTTTGGTGGCACGGCGCGGGGCAGGAGGACATTGTCACCATCCCCATTGTCACCATCAATGATCAATGTCCCCATTGTGTCTCTCACCTGTGACATCTGTGGCCGGGGACAGATGTCCCGTGGTGGGACAGTGTGGGGCAGGAGGACATTGTCACCATCCCAATTGTCCCCACCATTGTCCCCATCAATGTCCCCATTGGGCTCTCACCTGTGACATCTGTGGCCGGGGACAGATGTCCCTTGGTGGCATGGCACAGGGCAGGAGGACATTGTCACCATCCCCATTGTCCCCATCCCCATTGTCCCCACCATTGTCCCCACCATTGTCCCCATCATTGTCACCATCCCCATTGGGCTCTCACCTGTGACATCTGCGGCCGAGGACAGATGTCCCGCGGTGGCACGGCGCGGGGCAGGAGGACATTGTCACCATCATTGTCCCCATTGTGTCACTCACCTGTGACATCTGTGGCCGGGGACAGATGTCCCTTGGTGGCACGGCGCGGGGCAGCAGCGCGTTGAGCAGGTGGCACAGCAGGACCCCGTCGCGCAGCGCCTGCGCCAGGTCCCACACCTGTCCCCCGGGGCTGCTGGCCCGGTGTCCCGCGGGCAGGACGCGCGCGGCCACCAGCCAGTGAGCACACTGCCGCCACACCTCCATGGCTGGGGACACCTGGGGACACCGCGGGTGGGTGGCTTCTGGTGGGATGGACTTCTGGGGAGGGGCGTCCTGGTGGGGTGAACTTCAATGGAAGAACTTCAATGGAAGAACTTCAATGGAGGTGGGTCCTGGTGGGATGAACTTCAATGGAAGAACTTCAATGGAGGTGGGTCCTGGTGGGATGAACTTCAATGGAAGAACTTCAATGGAGGTGGGTCCTGGTGGGATGAACTTCAATGGAAGAACTTCAATGGAAGAACTTCAGTGGAGGTGGGTCCTGGTGGGGTGAACTTTAATGGAGGTGCGTCCTGGTGGGGTGAACTTCAGTGGAAGAACTTCAATGGAGGTGGGTCCTGGTGAGATGAACTTCTGATGGAGGTGGGTCGACCTTCAATGGAGGTGGGTCCTGGCAGGATGAACTTCAATGGAGGTGGGTCCTGGCAGGATGAACTTTTGTGGATGAACTGGTGGAGGTGGGTCCTGGTGGGATGAACTTTAATGGAAGAACTTCTATGGAGCTGGGTCCTGGTGGGATGAACTTCTGTGAAGGAGCTGATGGAAGAGGGTCCAACCATCAACCTCTGGACAGGAGCTGATGGAGACGGGATCCCGGTGGAGATGAGATCCCGGTGGAGATGGGATCCTGGTGAAGATGAGATCCCGGGGGAGATGAGACCCCAATGGAGATGTGATTCCAGTGGAGATGAGATCCCAATGAAGATGGGATCCTGGTGGAGATGGGATCCCGGTGGAGATGAGATCCTGGTGTGGGTGAGATCCTGGTGGAGATGGGATCCTGGTGGAGATGGGATCCTGGTGGAGATGGGATCCTGGTGGAGATGCAATCCCAATGGAGATGGGATCTCGTCTGAGAGATGGTGGAGATGGGACCCTGGTGGAAATGAGATCCTGGCAGAGATGAGATCCTGATGGAGATGAGATCCCAATTAAGATGGGATCCTGCTGGAGATGGGATCCTGATGTGGGTGAGATCCTGGTGGAGATGGGATCCCAGTGGAGATGAGACCCCAATGGAGATGTGATTCCAGTGGAGATGTGATCCTGCTGGATATGGGATCCCAATGGAGATGGGATCTCAGATGAGATCCCGGTGGAGATGGGATCCTGATGGGGATGAGATCCTGGTGGAGATGAGACCCCAATGGAGATGTGATTCCAGTGGAGATGAGATCCCGGTGGAGATGAGATCCCGGGGGAGATGGGATCCTGATGGAGATGGGATCGCAGATGAGATCCTGGTGGAGATGAGATCCTGGTGGAGATGGGATCCTGGTGGAGATGGGATCCTGATGTGGGTGAGGTCTTGGTGGAGATGAGATCCTGGAGGAGATGGGATCCTGGTGGAGATGAGATCCTGGTGGAGATGAGACCCCAATGGAGATGTGATTCCAGTGGAGATGAGATCCTGGTGGAGATGAGATCCCGGTGTCACCACTCCTGTCCAGCACCAGCCCAGGCCCTGCCTTGTGCGGCCTTGGCAGGACCACGTCCAGCGATGACCCCTGGGTGACCCCTGGGTGACCCCTGGGTGACCCCTGGCTGACCCCTGGGTGACCCCTGGGTGACCCCTGGCCAAACCTGTCCCCTCGGGCGCCCCTGGGCCCCTCCCGGCGCGGGAGGTCCCCTCCCCCCAGGAAAGGAGGAACCGGAGGCGCCGGGGCCCCGCCGCGGGTGACGGTGACAAACGGCGCTGGCGGTGCCACCGACGTCCCCGGGGGCTCCTCCACGGCTGGAGAGGCTCCGGTGGCCTTCAGGAGCTCCTGGTGGCCCGGTGGCCGAGGCAGAAGTGTCACAGACCGGAGGTGACGCAGGGGACAACGGAGGTGACACGGGATGACTTCCTGCCCCAGCGGTGGCACCGGGGAGGAGCTGCCACCGGGGGGGTGGTGGCCACGAGGGGACAATGAGGGGACGTGGGACACGGGTGGGATCTGGGCTGCTGGGGCTGGAGAGGGGACAAGGTCACGGAAGGGTCCAGGTGGTCTGGACAGGGTGGACCAGGAAGTCCAGGTGACCTCGGCATGGTGGTCCAGGTGGTCCAGGTGGTCTGGATGTGGTGGAGGTGGGTCCAGGTGGACTGGACATGGTGGCTCAGGAGGTCCAGGTGACCTCGGCATGGTGGCCCAAGGGGTCCAGGTGGTCTGGACATGGTGGATCAGGGGGTCCAGATGGGCTGGACATGGTGGCCCAGGAGGTCCAGGAGGGGTCCAGGTGGGCTGGACAGGATGGAGATGGGTCCAGGTGGGTTGGACATGGTGGCCCAGGAGGTCCAGGTGACCTCAACATGGTGGACCAGGGGGTCCAGGTGGGCTGGACATGGTGGCCCAGGGGGTCCAGGGGAGGTTCAGCTGGGCTGGACGTGGTGGAGGTGGGTCCAGGTGGGCTGGAAATGGTGGCCCAGGAGGTCCAGGTGACCTCGGCATGGTGGACCAAGGGGTCCAGGTGGGCTGGACATGGTGGAGGTGGGTCCAGGTGGCCTGGACATGGTGGCTCAGAGGGTCCAAGAAGGGTTCAGGTAGGCTGGACAGGGTGGAGATGGGTCCAGGAGAGGTTCAGGTGGTCTGGACATGGTGGACCAAGGGGTCCAGGAGGGCTCCAAAACTTTTCAGGGGTCTCAGGCTGGAGCCAGGTGCCCAAGTCCAGGAGTCCCCCAGGTGTCCAGGTCCAGGAGGTGACCCAGGTGTCCAGGTCCAGGTGGGCCCCAAGTGTCCAGGTCCTACCAAAGCTCCAGGAGGTCCCCCAGGACCTTTCAGGTGTCTCGGGACAGACCCAGGTGTCCAGGTCCCACCAAAGCTCCAGAACGTCACCTGGACCTTTCAGGGATCACCCAGGTGTCCAGGTCCTACCAGGGATCCTGGAGGTCACCAAGGACCTGTCAGGGGTCTCAGGATGGACCCAGGTGTCCAGGTCCAGGTGGGCCCCAGGTGTCCTGGTCCTACCAAAGCTCCAGGAGATCACCCAGGACCTTTCAGGTGTCTCAGGACAGACCCAGCTGTCCAGGCCCAGGTGTCCAGGTGCCACCAAAGGTCCAGAACGTCACCTGGACCTTTCAGGGGTCACTCAGGTCTCCAGGTCCTACCAAAGCTCCAGGACCTGTCAGGGGTCTCAGGATGGACCCAGGTGTCCAGGTCCAGGTGGGTCCCAGGTGTCCAGGTCCTACCAAAGGTCCAGGAGATGATCCAGGACCTTTCAGGGGTCACCCAGGTGTCCAGGTCTGGATGGACCCCAATGTCCAGGTCCCACCAAAGCTCCTGGAGATCACCCAGGTCCTTTCAGGGGTCACCGGGGCAAATTTTCCGGGATTTTCAGCAATTTTTGGGGAGTTCTGGGGTAAATTTGAGGGTTTGGGGCAAATTTTGGGAGATTTTTGGCAAATTTGTGATTTTCTGAGCAAAATTTGGGGGGTTCTGGGGTCAAATTTTGGGGTTCTGGGGTTAAATTTTGAGGGATTTTGGGGTAAATTTGGGGGATTCCAGGACAAATTTTGGGTGATTTTCAGCAACTTTTGGATTTCCTGGGGCAAATTTTGGGGTTCTGGGGTTAAATTTTGAGGGATTTTGGGGTAAATTTGGGGGGGGGGGCATTTGCAGCCGGGGACCCCTTGGTGCCACCCCAGGGTTGTCACCCCCGTTTTGTTTTTGGGGACAATCCAGGCGGTAAAAACAATCCATAAATAAATTTATTCATTCATTAATAAAATTAATAAATAATCAATTGAGGAGAATAAATAATTAATTCATGACAATAATTCATTAAGGACAGCAGGGACCTCCCCCCCCAAAAAAGTGTCCCCAAATGTCCCCAAGTGTCCAGCACTGGGTCCTCGAATGTCCCAAATGTCCCCAAATGTCCCCAAGTGTCCCCAAGTGTCCCCAAGTGTCCAGCACTGGGTCCACGAGGTCCCCAAATGTCCCCAAGCACCAAAATGGGGGGAGGTCACTGATGTCACTCGATGTCCCCAAATCTTCAGGTGAGGAGGTCACTGATGTCACTCAATGTCCCCAATCTCTGGGTGTGGAGGTCACCGATGTCACTTGATGTCCCCAATCTCTGGGTGTGGAGGTCACTGATGTCACCTGATGTCCCCAAATCTCTGGACACCAGGATCTTGTCACTCGAATCTCCAGCCTTGGATGTCACCGATGTCCCTTGATGTCCCCAAATCTCCAAGCATGGACATCACCGATGTCTCTTGTCCCCAAACCTTCGAGTTTGGATGTCACCGATGTCCCTTGTCCCCAACTTCAAACCATGGATGTCACCGATGTCCCTTGGTGTCCCCAGATCTCCAACCATGGATGTCACCAAAGTCCCTTGGTGTCCCCAAATCTCCAGGTTTGGACATCACCGATGTCCCTTGATGTCCCCAAATCTCCAACCATGGATGTCACCAATGCCCCTTGGTGTCCCCAAATCTCCAGGTTTGGACGTCACCGATGTCCCTTGATGTCCCCAAATCTCCAACCATGGACGTCACCAGTGTCCCTTGTCCCCAGGTTTGGACGTCACCGTTTGTCCTTCGAGTTTGGACGGCACCAATGTCCCTTGATGTCCCCAAACCTCCAACCATGGATGCCACCAATGTCCCTTGTCCCCAAATCTCTGGGTGTGGAGGTCACCGATGTCACTTGGTGTCCCCAAATCTCCAATCATGGATGCCACCAATGTCCCTTGGTGTCCCCAAACCTCCAACCATGGATGTCACTAATGTCCCTTGTGCCAAATCTCTGGGTCTGGACGTCACCGATGTCCTCGATGTCCCCAAACCTCCAACCATGGACATCATCGATGTCCCTTGTGCCAAACCTCCAGGTCTGGACGTCACCGATGTCCCTTGATGTCCCCAGATCTCTGGGTCTGGGCATCACCGATGTCCCTTGGTGTCCCCAAACCTCCAACCATGGATGTCGCCAATGTCCCTTGTGCCAGACCTCCAGGTTTGGATGTCACCGATGTCCCTTGATGTCCCCAAACCTCCAACCATAGATGTCACCAATGTCCCTTGATGTCCCCAGATCTGTGGGTCTGGACGTCACCAATGTCCCTTGATGTCCCCAAACCTCCAAGCATGGACATCACCGATGTCCCTTGGTGTCCCCAAATCTCCAGGTTTGGAGGTCACCGATGTCCCTTGGTGTCCCCAAACCTCCAACCACGGACGTCACCAATGTCCCTTGTGCCAAATCTCTGGGTCTGGACGTCACCAATGTCCCTTGGTGTCCCCAAACCTCCAACCATGGATGTCACCGATGTCCCTTGTGCCAAACCTCCAGGTTTGGACGTCACCGATGTCCTCGATGTCCCCAAACCCCCACACTCGGGACTCCCAGATGTCCCCAAGCCCCGCCCCGGCAGGTGACCAGCAGGACACGAGGCCGGCCACCCCCTCACCACCCCGGTGCCACCACCCCGGTGCCACCACCCGGTGCCACCACCCGGTGCCACCACCGGCCGCTGTCACCCGCCCGCGATGCGCAGCAGCCCCACAAAGTTCCCCTCGCGCTCCTCCTGCTCCAGCTGCCACCCGCCCGTGTCCCCAGCGGTGTCCCCAGCGGTGTCCCCAGCAGTGTCCCTGTCCCCAGCGGTGTCCCTGTCCCCAGCGGTGTCCCCAGCGGTGTCCCCAAGCAGCTCCAGGCTCAGGGTGTCCCCAGGCCACAGCTGTGCCACGGCCTGTGCCAGCGCCGAGCGGCACCGCTGTCCCCCGGCCGCGGGTGGCAGGGACAGGGACACGGCCAGCAGCGGCCTCGGGGACGCGGCGCGGCGCAGCCGCAGGGTGACACCGCCTTGGGGACAGCTGGCCGCCACGCAGGTGACACCCAGCTGGCCGTAGAGGAGGTAGAGGCCGCCCGATGTCACCCGCAGCGATGTCCCCGAGGGGTCCGGCCGGATGTCACCGCTCTGGAAAACGCCCTGGACGCCGTCCTGGTAACGCCAGCGCGGGGACGGGGACAGCGAGCCTGGGGACAGAGGGACGGCGGTCAGGGGGACACTGGGGACATCAGGGGACATGGGGACATGGGGACAGAGGGACAGCGGTCAGGGGGACACTGGGGACACTGGGGACAGAGGGGACAGCGAGCCTGGGGACAGAGGGACAGAGGGACAGCGGTCAGGGGGACACTGGGGACACTGGGGACACTGGGGACAGAGGGGACAGAGGGGACAGAGGGACAGCGAGCCTGGGGACAGAGGGACAGCGGTCAGGGGGACACTGGGGACAGAGGGGACACTGGGGACACTGGGGACAACGAGCCTGGGGACAGGGGGACAATGGGGACAGTGGGGACAGGGGACATCAGGGGACAGGGGGACAGAGGTGACAGCGAGCCTGGGGACAGCAGGGGACAGCGGTCAGGGAGACACTGGGGACATCAGGGGACATGGGGACAGCGAGCCTGGGGACAGAGGGACAGCGGTCAGGGGGACACTGGGGACACTGGGGACAGAGGGGACAGCGAGCCTGGGGACAGAGGGACAGCGCTCAGGGGGACACTGGGGACATCAGGGGACATGGGGACACTGGGGACATGGGGACAATGGGTGACAGGGGGGAGATGGGAGCCTGGGGACACTGGGTGGGGTTGGGGACAGAGGGGACAATGGGGAAGGGTAGGGGACACTCTGTGACACCCTGGGGACATTCCAGGACACCTTGGGGACACTCCGTGACACCTTAGGGACCACAGGGACAGGGACACTCCGTGACACCTTAGGGACATTCTGTGACACCCTGGGGACACTCGGGGACACCTGAAGGACGTTCCAAGACAGCCTCGGGACACTCCATGACACACTGGGGACAATGACACCTTGGGGACAATGACACTGTGGGGACAGTGACACCGTGGGGACACTCCATGACACGCTGGGGACAATGACACTGTAGGGACAATGACACCCTGGGGACAATGACACTGTGGGAACCCTCCATGACACCGTGGGGACAGTGACACGGTGGGGACAATGACACCGTGGGGACGCTCCGTGACGCTGCCTGTGCCACCCCCGGATGTGGCGGGAGAGGTGACATCGGGGAGGTGACAAGGGGGAGGCGACAAGGGGGAGGTGACACTGGGGGAGGTGACGCTGGGGAGGGGACACCGGGGAGGTGACAAAGGGGAGGTGACACCGGGGGAGGTGACAGGGGGGAGGTGACAGGGGGGAGGTGACAAGGGGGAGGTGACACTGGGGAGGGGACACCGGGGGAGGTGACAGGGGGGAGGTGACAGGGGGGAGGTGACACCGGGGGAGGTGACACTGGGGAGGTGACAGGGGGGAGGTGACACTTCCTCTGCGAGGAGCGCGGGGTGACAATTTCGAGATGACTGCGGTGGGGGGGAGGGGAAGGGAGGTGACATCAGGGACAGGAGGGGACATCGTGGGACATCAAGGGACAGGAGGACACCAAGGGACAGGAGGGGACATCAAGGGGACATTGGGGGATTCAGGGACAGGAGGGGACACAGGGGACATTGGGGACATCAAGGAACACGGGGACACCAGGGGACATGGGGGGACATTGGGAGACATCGGGGACAGGAGGGGACAGGAGAGGACACTGGGGACATTGGGGACAGGAGGTGACATCAGGGACAGGAGGGGACAATGGGGACACCAAGGGACATCGGGGGACATCAGAGGACAGGAGGGGACAGGAGAGGACACCAAGGGACAGGAGGGGACATCAAGGGACAGGAGGGGACATCAAGGGGACATTGGGGGATTCAGGGACAGCAGGAGACATTGGGGACAGGAGGGGACATGGGGGACACAGGGGACAGAAGGGGACACAGGGGACATTGGGGACAGGAGGGGACATCGGGGACAGGAGGGGACACTGGGGACACCAAGGGACATCGGGGGACATCAAGGGACAGGTGGGGACATTGGGGACAGGAGGGGACATCAGGGGACATCGGGGGACATCAGAGGACAGGAGGGGACGGGAGAGGACACCAAGGGACAGGAGGGGACATCAAGGGGACATCAAGGGACATTGGGGGACAGCGGGGAGACATGGGGGACAGGAGGGGACAGGAGGGGACATCAGGGGACATTGGGGACATCAGGGACAGGAGGGGACTGAGGAGGACATGAGGGGACAGGAGGGGACAGCTGGGGACATTGGGGACATCAGGGACAGGAGGGGACTGAGGAGGACATGAGGGGACAGGAGGGGACACAGGTGACATCAGGGGACATTCAGGACTTACCGGGGCTGAGCAGGATGTGGGCAGCGGTGGCAGCCTGAGGGGACAGGAGGGGACAACGTCAGCAGGAGGGTCCCCAATGTCCCCAAGGTGTCCCCAAGGTCGCCAAGGTGTCCCCAAGGTGTCCCCAGGGTGTCCCCAAGGTGTCCCCAGTGTCCCCAATGTCCCCGAGGTGTCCCCAATGTCCCCAAGGTGTCCCCGGGGTGTCCCCAATGTCCCCAGGGTGTCCCCAAGGTGTCCCCAGTGTCCCCAGGGTGTCCCCAATGTCCTCAAGGTGTCCCCAATGTCCCCAGGGTGTCCCCGATGTCCCCAGGGTGTCCCCAAGGTGTCCCCAAGGTCGCCAAGGTGTCCCCGATGTCCCCAAGGTCCCCAATGTCCCCAATGTCCCCAGGGTGTCCCCAAGGTGTCCCCAAGAAGGGGAAGTGGCGCCCCCGGGGGATTTTTTTGGGGGGAAAAAGGGGAAATTCCGGGATTTGGGGAAACTGAGGCACGGGGAGGTGACACTGGTGTCCTCCGGGAGGGGACACGGGGACACGGGAATGGACAGACGGACACCCAGATGGACACAGGGACAGCTGGATGATGGACACCCGGATGGACAGACGGACACGTGGATGGATGCAGGGACACACAAATGGACACACGGACACACGGATGGACAGATGGACACAGGGACGGATGGATGGACACACAGGCACATGGATGGACATGCAGGCGGACAGACGGACGCCAGGACGGACAGACGGACGCAGGGACGGACAAACGGGCAGCCGGAGGGGCACAGGGACAGACGGACACGCGGATGGACAGACGGACACAGGGACGGACAGATGGACACAGGGACACGCAAATGGACAAACGGACACGCGGGTGGACACACGGACACCTGGATGGACACACGGACACACAGGAGGGGCAAGCGGACGCGGGGGATGGATGAACGGGTGCCTGGACGGACAGACGGACATGCGGGACGGACAGGTGGGCAGCCGGATGATGGGCACTTGGATGGACACCTGGACGGACAGACGGACACACGGGGCGGACAGCTGGACACACAGCCGGATGGACGGACAGACGGACAGCTGGACGGACATCTGGACACGCGGCCGGACGGACGGACAGACGGACAGCTGGACAGCCCGGCCGGTCACTGGACACCCGGACGGACGGACGACTGGATGGACGGACAGACGGAGGCCTGGATGGACAGACGAGCAGACGCTCGGACAGACGGACACCTGGACAGGTTCACCCCCCCACCCAGAGGGACAGACAGACAGACGGAGAGCAGACAGACACCTGGATGGACGCCGGGACACACGGACAGCTGGGCAGACGGACAACCGGACAAACGGACAAACAGACACCACCAGGGCCAACATCCAAACAACCGGACAGACGGACACCTGGACAAATGGACATCAGGGCAAACGGACCCTGGGAGAAATGGGCACCGGGACAGACGGACACCGGGACAGACGGACACCAGGGTGACTGGATAACCAGACACTGGGACAAACGGACATCAGGACACAAGGACGAACGGACACCGGGACAAACGGACGCTGGGACAAACGGACACCGGGACAGACGGACACCTGGACAGACGGACACCTGGAATAGCGGACACCGGGACAGACGGACACCTGGACAAACGGAGACCTGGACAGACGGACGCCTGGACAAATGGAGACCAGGACAGACGGACAGCTGGACAGACGGACAGCTGGACAGACGGACACCGGGACAAACGGACACAGGGACAGACGGACACCTGGACAAATGGAGACCAGGACAAACGGACACCGGGACAAACGGACACCGGGACAGATGGACACCTGGACAAATGAAGACTGGGACAGACGGACACCAGGACAGACGGACACCTGGACAACTGGACACCTGGACACCGGGACAAACGGACACCGGGACAAACGGACACCCAGACCCCGGGACAAGCGGCCGCCCCGCCCTCAGGACAGACGGACGGACGGACAGACGGACAGATCCCGTGCCCACCTTCAGCGGGGGCGGCCCCCGGAGCGCGGCCAGGGCGGCGGCGGCGGCGGCTCCGAGCGCGGCCAGGGCGGCGATGGCGGCGAGCGCCGGGAGCAGCGAGCGGCACCGGCACCGGCGCGGCCGACCCGGCTCGGCCCGGGCCCGGTTCTGCTCCAAGTCCCGGTTCTGGTCCCGCTTCTGGTCCCGGTTCTTTTCCCGGTTCTGGTCCCGCTTCTGGTCCCAGTTCTGGTACCGATCCCGGTTCATGTCCCAGTTCTGGCTCTGGTGCGGGTTCTGGTCCCAGTTCCGGTCCCGATTCTGGTCCCAGTTCTGGTGCCCGTTCATGTCCCGGCTCATGTCACACATCCAGTCCCGGTTCCGGTCCCAGTTCTGATTCTGGTGCCCGTTCCGGTCCCAGTTCTGGGGCCCGTTCTGGTCCCAGTTCCGGTCCCGGTTCTGGTTCTGGTGCGGGTTATGGTCCCAGTTCTGGTGCCCGTTCATGTCCCGGTCCTGGTGCCGGTTCTGGTACCCGTTCTGGTCCCAGTTCCGGTCCCGGTTCTGGTCCCAGTTCTGGTGCCCGTTCATGTCCCGGTTCTGGTTCTGGTGCGGGTTCTGGTCCCAGTTCTGGGGCCCGTTCTGGTCCCAGTTCTGGTCCCGGTTTTTGTCCCGTTCCTGGTCCCAGTCCCGGTTCTGGTGCCCGTTCATGTCCCGGTCCTGGTGTCGGTTCTGGTACCCGTTCTGGTCCCGGTTCACGTCCCCGTTCTGGTCCCAGTCCCGGTTTGGGTCCCGTTCCCGGTGCCAGTCCCGGTTCTGGTCCGGGCTCTTGTCCCGCTCCTGGTGCCCGTTCTGGTGCCAGTCCCGGTCCCGGTCCCGGTTCTGGTGCCGGTTCGGGTCCCGATTCGGGTCCCGGTCCTGGTCCCGGTCCTGGTCCCGGTTCTGGTCCCGGTTCGGGTCCCGGTTCTGGTCCCGGTTCTGGTCCCGGTCCTGGTCCCGGTTCTGGTCCCGGTTCTGGTCCCGGTTCGGGTCCCGGTCCTGGTCCCGGTCCTGGTCCCGGTCCTGGTCCCGGTCCTGGTCCCGGTCCTGGTCCCGGTTCTGGTCCCGGTTCGGGTCCCGGTTCTGGTCCCGGTCCGGGCCCGGGCAGAGGCACCGGCAGGGCCGCGGGGCTCCCGCGGGATTCTCGGCTTCGGCGAGCGGCGACATCGCGGCGACATCGGCGACAGAGCGGAGCGGGGCCGCCTTTAACGGGACAGGAACGGGGAGGGGACAGAGGCGACAGAGGGAGGGGACAGAGGCGACATCGGGGAGGGGACAGAGGCGACAGAGGGAGGGGACAGCGGGGAGGGAACTGGAACAACGGGGAGGGGACATCGGGGAAGGGACGGTGACATCAGGGAGCGGGACATGGGGAGGGGGGAGCGACATCGGGGAGGGGACAACGGGGAGGGGACACGGGGACATCAGGGAATGCACCGGGGACAGCGGGGAGGGAACTGGAACAACGGGGAGGGGACAGAGGTGACATCGGGGAGGGGACAGAGGCGACATCGAGGAGGGACAGCGGTGACATCGGGGAATGCACCGGGGATGTCGGGGAGGGGACACTGGGGAGGGACCCGGGACAGAGGGGAGGGGACAGAGGTGACATCAGGGAAGGGGACCGGTGACATCAGGGAATGCACGGGGGATGTCGGGGAGGGAACTGGAACAACGGGGAGGGGACACGGGGACATCAGGGAAGGGACAATGGGGAGGGGACATCGCGGAGGGGACGCGGTGACATCAGGGAATGCACCGAGGACAGCGGGGAGGGGACATTGGGGAGGCGACGGTGACATCGAGGAGGGACAGCGGTGACATCAAGGAATGCACCGGGGATGTCGGGGAGGGGGCGGCGACATCAGGGAAGGGACATCGGGGAGGGGACACGGTGACATCAGGGAATGCACCGGGGAATCCGGGAGGGGACTGGAACAACGGGGAGGGGACATCGGGGAAGGGACGGTGACATCAGGGAGCGGGACATGGGGAGGGGGCGGCGACATCGGGGAGGGGACAGCGGTGACATCAGGGAATGGAGCGGGGAATCCGAGAGGGGACTGGAACAGCGGGGAGGGGACATCGGGGAGGGGACGCGGGGACAGCGGGGACCGGGGAAGGGACGGTGACATGAAGGGAAGGGACATCGGGGAGGGGACACTGGGGAGGGGACGGTGACATCGAGGAGGGACCGGGGACATCAGGGAATGGAGCGGGGACAGCGGGGAGGGGACTGGAACAACGGGGAGGGGACAGAGGTGACATCAGGGAAGGGACAATGGGGAGGGGACATCGGGGAGGGGACGCGGTGACATCAGGGAATGCACCGGGGACAGCGGGGAGGGGACACCGGGGAGGGACCCGGGACAGAGGGGAGGGGACAGCGGTGACATCAGGGAAGGGGACTGGAACACCGGGGAGGGGACACGGGGACAGCGGGGAAGGGACAGAGGTGACATCGGGGAGGGGACAGAGGCGACATCGGGGAGGGGACAGAGGCGACATCGGGAAGGGGACAGCGGTGACATCAGGGAATGCACCGAGGACAGCGGGGAGGGGACATCGGGGAGGGGACGCGGTGACATCGAGGAGGGACCGGCGACATCAGGGAATGCACCGGGGATGTCGGGGAGGGGACAATGACACCAGGGGGGGGGGGATCGGGAAGGGGTTGGGGACACTGGAGAGGGGACAGTGACATCTCGGGGACACCAGGAAGGGGTTGGGGACACCGCGGAGGGGACAATGACACCAAAGGGGGACACCGAGAAAGGGTTGGGGACATCGGGGAGGGGTTGGGGACATCGGGGGAGGAGTTGGGGACACTTAGGAAGGGTTGGGGACATCGAGGAGGGGACAATGACACCGGGGAGGGGTTGGGGACACCCGGGAGGGGACAATGACACCGGGGAGGGGACCGGGAACGTGTTGGGGACACCGGAGAGAGGTTGGGGACACCGGGGAGGGGACAATGACACCCAGGGGACACCAGGGAAGGTCTGGGGACACTTTGGGGTGACCTCGGGGACAACGGCCACACCAGGGAGGGACAAATGCGACCCGCGGGGGTGGCACCGGCGACAAAAGCGACACCGTGGGTGGGGGGGGGGGAGGGGAGGTTTTGGGGACCCTCCCGGCCGTGACGTCACGGATGGGAATTGTCCCCAAGTGTCCCCAAGCGCCACCCGCGGGGATTTTCCTGCGGGGACGGAAATTTTGGGGACCTCTCGGGTTTGGGTTTTTTGGGGGGGGGGTGGGAAGGGGAGATTTGGGGACGACCCCCCCCACCCCCAAAAAATGGGATCCCTAAAAAACCCCAAAGTCCCCCCAAAAAACCACAAACCCCATAAAATGGGAGTCACAAAAATCCCCAAACTCCCCCAAAATGGGACCCCCAAAAAACCCCCCCAAATTCTACAAAATGGGACCCCCCCAAAAACCCCCAAACCCCCCAAAATGGGCCCCCCAAAAACCCCGAAACAACCCCCAAAAAAACCCCAAATTCCCCCAAAAAGGGATCCCCCAAAAAACCCCAAATTCCACAAAATGGGACCCCCCAAAAAAACCCCAAACACCCCAAAATCGGAGCCCCAAAAACCCCCAAATAACCCCAAAATGGGACCCCCAAAAAACCCAAAATCCCCCCCAAAACACCCAGAAGGCCCCAAAAAAGGACCCCAAGACCCCCAAAATGGGACCCCCCCCCAAAAAAACCCAATCCCCCAAAATTGGAGCCACCAAAAAAACCCCAAATTCCACAAAATGGGACCCCCCAAAAAAACCCAAAATCCTCCCGAAAAAACCCAAAATGGGACCCCCGTAAAAAATCTAAAAAGGGTCCCCAGAAAAAAACCCCAACCCCCCCCAAAAAACCCCCAAAGTCCCCCAAAATGGGACCCCCAAAAAACCCCAAATTCCACAAAAAGGGATCCCCCAAAAAACCCCCAAACACCCCAAAATCGGAGCCCCAAACAACCCCCAAATTCCCCCAAAATGGGACCCCAAAAACCCAAATTTCCCCAAAATGGGACCCTCAAATCTGAGCCCCCCCCCTCAAATAGGAAACTTTAAAAGTTTAATTAAATTTTATTTTATTTTATTTTATTTTATTTTATTTTATTTTATTTTATTTTATTTTATTTTATTTTATTTTATTTTATTTTATTTTATTTTATTTATTTTATTTTATTTTAATTTTATTTTCATTCCCCTCCTCGTCCCCCACTCCAATTGGCAGCTCCCCAAGGGGGCGTGGTCTGCACGCTAAGCCACGCCCCTCCCCGTTTCCCCGCCCCCTCTCCCTTAACCCCGCCCCTTTCGCAACCCACCAATCACCGCGCCGCCCCGGGGCGCGCGAGCCCATGACGTCACCGCGCCGACCCGGAAGCGAGGCGAGCGCGGGGAGGAGGAGGCGGGGAGGAAAGCGGGGCGCGCGTCACGTGACCGCGCGGGGGGCGTGCGGATTGGGCGGGGCCGGCAGGTGTGGGCGGGGCCACGGCGCGCGCGGCGCTTCCGGGAACGGCAGGTGAGGGGACGGGGCGGGTTTGGGGACATTTGGGGACATTTGGGGACATTTGGGGACATTTGGGAGGGTTTGGGGGACACCTGGGGACATTTGGGGACATTTGGGGGGTTTGGGGACACCTGGGGACACCTGAGAGGGGGGTCCGGGACACTGGGGGGGTCCTGGGGGGTTTTGGGGCACTTGGGGACACCGTGGGGGGGCTCTGGGGACACTGAGGGGGGCTGGGGACATCGGGGACACCTGGGGACAGTGGACGGCGGGGGTTGGGGACACCTGAGGACACCTGGAGGAGGTCCCGGCCATTGGGGTGGCCCTGGGGACAAAGGGGACAATGAGGGACCAGGGTGGCCTTGGGGACAATGAGAGACCGGGGTGGCCTTGGGGACAAAGGGGACAGTTAGAGACCGGGGTGGCCTTGGGGACAAAGGTGACAATGTGGGCCCAGAGTGGCTTTGGGGACAATCAGGGACTGGGGTGGCTTTGGGGACAGAGGTGACAATGTGGGATTGGGGTGGCCTTGGGGACAAAGGTGACAGGGATTGGGGTGGCCTTGGGGACAGGATGGTCTTGGGGACAAAGGTGACAATGTGGGACCGAGGTGGCTTCTGGGGACCAGGGTGGCCTTGGGGACAATGAGGGCCCAGAGTGGCTTTTGGGGACAGGGGTGACAGTCAGAGATTGGGGTGGCCTTGGGGACAACGGTGACAATGTGGGACCAAGGTGGCCTTGGGGACAATCAGGGACTGGGGTGGCTTTTGGGGACAGGGGTGACACTCAGAGATCAGGGTGGCCTTGGGGACAACGGTGACAATCAGGCACCAAGGTGGCTTTGGGGACAATGAGGGACCAAGGTGGCCTTGGGGACAGGGGTGACACTCAGGGGTTGGGGTGGCCTTGGGGACAACGGTGACAATGAGGGGTCAAGGTGGCCTTGGGGACAACGGTGACAATCAGGCACCAAGGTGGCCTTGGGGACAATGAGGGACCCGGGTGGCCTTGGGGACAGTGAGAGACTGGGGGTGGCCTTGGGGACAAAGGTGACAGTGTGGGATCAGGGTGGACTTGGGGTTAAGGTGGCCTTGGGGACAATCAGGGGACAGGGGTGGCCTTGGGGACAACGGTGACAATGAGGGACCAAGGTGGCCTTGGGGACAGGGGTGACACTCAGGGGTCGAGGTGGCTTTGGGGACAGGGTGGCTTTGGGGACAACGGTGACAATGAGGGACCAAGGTGGCCTTGGGGACAGAGGTGACAATCAGAGATTGGGGTGGCCTTAGGGACAGGGGTGACAATGTGGGACCGAGGTGGCTTTTGGGGACAGGGTGGCTTTGGGGACAGAGGTGACAATGTGGGACCGAGGTGGCCTTGGGGTTAAGGTGGCCTTGGGGACAATCAGGGGACAGGGGTGGCCTTGGGGACGAAGGTGACAATCGGGGATCGGGGTGGCCTTGGGGACAATCAGGGATTGGGGACAGAGGTGACAAGCAGAGATCAGGGTGGCTTTGGGGACAATGAGGGACCAAGGTGGCCTTGGGGACAGGGGTGACACTCAGGGGTTGGGGTAGCTTTGGGGACGGAGGTGACAATAAGGGACCAAGGTGGCCTTGGGGACAATCAGGGACCGGGGTGGCTTTTGGGGACAGAAGTGACAATCGGGGACCAAGGTGGCCTTGGGGACAAAGGTGACAATCAGGGGTTGAGGTGGCTTTTGGGGACCAGGGTGGCCTTGGGGACAAAGGTGACACTCAGGCACCAAGGTGGCCTTGGGGACAATCAGGGCCCAGAGTGGCTTTGGGGACAAAGGTGACAATGAGGGACCAGGGTGGCCTTGGGGACAGTGAGAGATTGGGGGTGGCTTTGGGGACAAAGGTGACAATCAGGGGTCGAGGTGGCTTTTGGGGACAGGGTGGCCTTGGGGACAGAGGTGACAATGTGGGACCAAGGTGGCCTTGGGGACAATCAGGGGTTGGGGTGGCCTTGGGGACAGAGGTGACAATGAGGGACCAAGGTGGCCTTGGGGTTAAGGTGGCCTTAGGGACAGAGGTGACAGTGTGGGATCGAGGTGGCTTTTGGGGACAGGGTGGCCTTGGGGACACTGAGGGACCCGGGTGGCCTTGGGGACAGGGGGGACAATCAGGGGTCGGGGTGGCTTTTGGGGACAGGGTGGCCTTGGGGACAAAGGTGACAAACTGGGGACAGGGGTGGCCTTTCGGCACTGGGGTGGCTTTGGGGACAGAGGGGACAATGAGGGACAGGGGTGGCCTTGGGGACAGAGGGGACAAAAACCCCAAAACCCCCAGGACTGAGCTGCTGTGTCCCCTCATTGTCCCCTCATTGTCCCCTCATTGTCCCCTCCCTGTCCCCGTCCCCATGCCCCAAAATTGGAGATTTTTACCCCAAATTTTGGAAATTTTTACCCCAAAATTTGGGGATTTTTACCCCAAAATTTGGGAATTTTTTACCCCAAAATTTGGAGATTTTAACCCCAAATTTGGAGATTTTTACCCCCAGATTTCGGAATTTTT
This sequence comes from Calcarius lapponicus, assembly GCA_039654755.1. Lineage (NCBI taxonomy): Eukaryota > Metazoa > Chordata > Aves > Passeriformes > Fringillidae > Calcarius > Calcarius lapponicus. The sequence goes on from JBBFKN010000246.1 coordinate 43,879, forward strand.
ACCCCCAAATTTGGAGATTTTTACCCGAAAATTTGGGAATTTTTACCCCCCAAATTTGGGAATTTTTACCCCAAAATTTGGAGATTTTTACCCCCAAATTGGGAGATTTTTACCCCAAAATTTGGGAATTTTTACCCCAAAATTTGGGAATTTTTACCCCCAAAATTTGGGAATTTTTGCCCCAAATTTGGGGGTTTGGGGATTCGGGATCGGGGCAGGAATTCCAGGAATGTTTGGGGGAGGGGCGAGAGCTCGTTAGGGGTAATTAAGGCTCTGCTCATTATGCAAATGAGCCGTGTGATCATGCGTGTTTATGCAAATGACCCCCTGATTATGCAAATGAGCGTGGGCGGGTGGAGGCATCTGGATAAACCGGGACTGGTTAAACTGGATCCAATTAACCCAGAGCTTAATTAATGCAATCTAATTAATTAAACTGGCCCAATTAACCCAGAGTTTAATTAATACCATCTAATTAATGAAACTGGGCCCAATTAATCCAGAGTTTAACGAATCCAGTCTAATTAATTAAATTGGGTTCAATTAATTCCTGGCCATTCCTGGTGTCCCCAAGGTCCCCATGGTGTCCCCAGGCCATTCCTGGTGTCCCCAGGGGTCCCCATGGTGTCCCCAAGCTGTCCCTGATGTCCCCAAGAAGTTCCTGATGTCCCCAGTGGGTTCCTGGTGTCCCCAGGGTCCCCATGGTGTCCCCAAGCTGTCCCTGATGTCCCCAAGAAGTTCCTGATGTCCCCAGTGGGTTCCTGGTGTCCCCAGGGTCCCCATGGTGTCCCCAAGCTCTCCCCGGTGTCCCCAGGGGTCCCCATGGTGTCCCCAAGCTGTCCCTGATGTCCCCAGGCCATTCCTGCTGTCCCCAAGCAGTTCCAGGTGTCCCCAGTGGGTTCCTGGTGTCCCCAGATGGTTCTCAGTGTCCCCAAGCAGCTCCCGGTGTCCCCAGGGTTCCCACGGTGGCTCTGAGTGGTTCCTGGTGTCCCCAAGCAGCTCCTGGTGTCCCCAGGGTCCTCATGATGTCCCCAGGCCGTTCCTGGTGTCCCCAGGTGGTTTCTGATGTCCCCAGGCTGTCCCTGATGTCCCCAGCATTCCCACGGTGTCCCCAAGCAGTCTCACGGTGGCCCCGGGTGTCCCCAAGCAGTTCCAGGTGTCCCCAAGAAGTTCCTGGTGTCTCCAGTGGGTTCCTGGTGTCCCCAGGGTCCCCATGGTGTCCCCAAGAAGTTCCTGGTGTCTCCAGTGGGTTCCTGGTGTCCCCAGGGTCCCCATGGTGTCCCCAAGAAGTTCCTGGTGTCCCCAGGGTCCCCACGGTGTCCCCAGGCCATTCCTGGTGTCCCCAACATTCCCATGGTGTCCCCAAGCAGTTCCTGATGTCCCCAGGCCATTCCTGATGTCCCCAGGCTGTCCCCAGGTGGTCCCCGGTGTCCCCAGTGGGTTCCCACGGTGGCCCTGGGTGGTTCCTGATGTCCCCAAGCAGTTCCCGGTGTCCCCAAGCAGCTCCTGGTGTCCCCAGGGTTCCCACGATGTCCCCAAGCAGCTCCTGATGTCCCCAAGCAGTCCATGGTGGCCCCAGATGGTTCTCGGTGTCCCCATGGTGTCCCACAGGTGGAACCATGGTGGAACAATGGGGGCATTGGGGACGTGGGCACAGGTGGCACCGGTGGCACAGGGGACACTGAGGACAGGTGTCACCAGTGTCACCACTGACCCCGTGGTGACCCCGTGGTGACACAGGTGGGACAGGGGACGTGGGCACAGGTGGCACAGGTGGCACAGGGGACACTGGGCACAGGTGTCACCGGTGTCACCGCTGACCTCATGGTGACCCTGTGGTGACACAGGTGGCACAGGTGGCACAGGGGACATGGGCACAGGTGGCACCGATGTCACCACTGACCCCATGGTGGCCCCGTGGTGACACAGGTGGGACAGGTGGGACAGGGGACACTGGGCACAGGTGGCACCGGTGTCACCACTGACCCCATGGTGACCACATGGTGACACAGGTGGGACCGGTGGCACAGGGGACAGTGGGCACAGGTGGCACCGGTGTCACCGCTGACCTCATGGTGGCCCCGTGGTGGCCCCGTGGTGGCCCCGTGGTGACACAGGTGGTGACACAGGTGGTGGCCCCGTTGTTTTGCAGCTCCTGCCATGGCTTTGGTGACCGTCCTGGTGGCCCTGGTGGCCTTGGTGGCCCTGGTCCTGCTGGTGGTGGCCCAGCGCCTCGGGCTCCTCTACCGCCTGCGCCACAAGGTCTGGGGACATTGGGGACACGTTGGGGACACATTGGGGACATTGGGGGGATTGGGGACACCAGGGGCTTGGGGGAGGTTGGAGATGTTGGGGACATTGGGGACACCTTGGGGACACTGGGGACAGGTGTCACCGGTGTCACCAGTGACCTCATGGTGGCCACAGGTGTCACTGGTGGGATGGAGAACATTGAGGACAGGTGACACCCATGGCACAGGTGGGACCAGTGGAACAAGGGGGACATTGAGGACAGGTGACACCGGTGGCATGGAGGACACTGGGGACAGGTGACACTGGTGGCATAGAGAACAATGAGGACAGGTGTCACCAGTGTCACCAGTGACCCCATGGTGGGCCACAGGTGGGACAGGTGGGACAGGGGAGATGGACACAGGTGACACCGGTGGGATGGAGAACATTGAGGACAGGTGTCACTGGTGGGATGGAGAACACGGGGGACAGGTGACACAGTTAGGATGGAGGACATTGGGCACAGGTGACACTGGTGGGATGGAGCACACTGGGGACAGGTGACACCAGTGGCACTGGTGGGACAGGTGGGACAAGGGGGACACTGGGGACAGGTGACACCAGTGGCACGGAGAACATTGAGGACAGGTGGCACCAGTGTCACCATTGTCACCACTGAGCCCATGGTGGCCACAGGTGGGGCAGGTGGGATGGAGAACATTGAGGACAGGTGACACCGGTGGCACAGGTGGGACAGGTGGGACAGGTGGGACATTGAGGACAGGTAGCACAGTTGGGATGGAGAACATCGAGCTCAGCTGCCACCGGTGGCACGGAGGGACACCGAGGACAGGTGTCACCAGTGTCACCAGTGACCCCATGGTGACCACAGGTGGGAGGGGTGGGACAGATGAGATGGACGGAGGTGACACCGGTGGGATGGAGAACATTGAGGACAGGTGTCACCAGTGTCACCAGTGCCACCAGTGTCCTTGGTGTCACTGCTGACCCCATGGTGACCCCATGGTGACCGCAGGTGGGACGGGTGGGATGGAGAACATTGAGGACAGGTGGCACCAGTGGCACAGGTAGAACAAGGGGGACACTGGGGACAGGTGACACCGGTGGCACGGAGAACATTGAGGACAGGTGTCACCAGTGTCACCAGTGACCCCATGGTGACCCCATGGTGACCACAGGTGGGACAGGTGGGACAGGTGGAACATTGAGGACAGGTAGCACGGTTGGGGTGGAGAACATCGAGCTCAGCTGCCACCGGTGGCACGGAGGACACCGAGGACAGGTGTCACCAGTGTCACCAGTGTCACCAGTGGTGACCACAGGTGGGATGGGTGGGACAGGGGAGATGGACACAGGTGACACTGGTGGCATGGAGAACATTGAGGACAGGTGTCACTGGTGGGATGGAGAACACGGGGGACAGGTGTCACCTCATAGTGACCACAGGTGGGACGGGTGGGACAGATGAGACGGACGGAGGGTGACACCGGTGGGAGGGAGAACATTGAGGACAGGTGTCACCAGTGTCACCAGTGCCACCAGTGTCCTTGGTGTCACTGCTGACCCCATGGTGACCCATGGTGACCACAGGTGGGACAGGTGGGACATTGAGGACAGGTAGCACGGTTGGGATGGAGAACATCGAGCTCAGCTGCCACCCGTGGCACGGAGGACACTGAGGACAGGTGACACCGGTGTCACCAGTGACCCCATGGTGGCCACAGGTGGGACGGGTGGGACAGGGGAGATGGACACAGGTGACACTGGTGGCATGGAGAACATTGGGCACAGGTGACACCGGTGGGACGGGTGGAACAAGGGGGACATTGAGGACAGGTGTCACCAGTGTCACCACTGACCCCATGGTGACCCCATGGTGACCACAGGTGGGGACAAGTGGAACAAGGGGAACATTGAGGACAGGTAGCACAGTTGGGATGGAGAATATCGAGCTCAGCTGCCACCGGTGGCCCAGAGGACACCGAGGACAGGTGACACCGGTGGCATGGAGGACATTGAGGACAGGTGACACCAGTGTCACCAGTGACCCCATGGTGACCACAGGTGGGACAGGTGGAACATTGAGGACAGGTAGCACGGTTGGGATGGAGAACATCGAACTCAGCTGTCACCGGTGGCCCAGAGGACACTGAGGACAGGTGACACCGGTGGCATGGAGCACAGCGAGGACAGGTGTCACCAGTGTCACCAGTGCCACCAGTGTCCTTGGTGTCACTGCTGACCCCATGGTGACCCATGGTGACCGCAGGTGGGGCAGATGGGATGGAGAACATTGAGGACAGGTGTCACCGGTGTCCCCGTGTCACCGGTGTCCCCTCGGTGTCCCCAGGTGGACGCGGCCAGTCCCCGGCACGGCGGCGAGCTGGTGGCCGCGGTGCTGCGGGCGCACGGCGTGCGCTTCCTGTTCACGCTGCCCGGGGGGACACATCTCGCCCGTGCTGGTGGCCTGCGAGAAGATCGGCATCCGCGTGGTGGACCACGCGCCACGAGGCCACCGCCGTCTTCGCCGCCGACGCCGTCTCGCGCGTCTCGGGTCAGCACCGCGCCCCGCCGGTCACCCATTGTCCCCATTTGTCCCCATTTGTCCCCATTTGTCTCCATTTTGTCCCCAAGGGGTGGAGGTGGCCCCATGACAAACATCTCCAGAGGGTTTTGGGGTGTCCCATGTTGGTGGGTCCTGGGTGACTTGAGAGGGTTCCAAGACTTTGGGGGTGACCAGGGTGGGGTTTGTCCCTTTTGTCCCCAAGGGATGGAGGTGGCCCCATGACCAACATCTCCAGAGGGTTTTGGGGTGTCTCACGTTGGTGGGTCCTGGGTGACTTGAGAGGGTTCCAAGAGTTTGGGATGTCCAGGGTGGCATTTGTCCCCATTTTGTCCTTAAGGGATGGAGGTGGCCCCATGGCCGACATCTCCAGAGGGTTTTGGGGTGCCCCATGTTGGTGGGTCCTGGGTGACCTGAGAGGGTTCCAAGACTTTGGGATGTCCATGGTGGCATTTGTCCCCATTTGTCCCCATTTGTCCCCATTTTGTCCCCAAGGAATGGAGGGTGGCCCCATGGCTGACATCTCCAGAGGGTTTTGGGGGTGTCCCATCTTGGTGGGTTCTGGGTGACTTGAGAGGGGTTCCAAGACTTTGGGGTGTCCATCCCAGGTGACCTGAGAGGCTTCAAGGACTATTGGGGTGTCCAGGGTGGCATTTGTCCCCATTTGTCCCCATTTTGTCCCCAAGGGATGGAGGTGGCCCCATGGCTGACATCTCCAGAGGTTTTGGGGTGTCCCATGTTGGTGGGTCCCAGCTCACCTGAGAAGGTTCCAAGAGTTTGGGATGTCCAGGGTGGCATTTGTCCCTTTTGTCCCCATTTTGTCCTTAAGGGATGGAGGTGGCCCCATGGCTGACATCTCCTGAGGGTTTTGTGGTGTCCCAAAACATCTCCAGAGGGTTTTGGGGTGCCCCATGTTGGTGGGTCCTGGGTGACTTGAGAGGCTTCAAGGACTTTTGGGGTGTCCAGGGTGGCATTTGTCTCCATTTTGTCCCCATTGTCCCCAAGGAATGGAGGTGGCCCCATGACCAACATCTCCAGAGGGTTTTGGGGTGTCCCACCCTGGTGGGGCCCCAGGTCACCTGAGAGGGTTCCAAGAGTTTGGGATGTCCAGGGTGGCATTTGTCCCCATTTGTCCCCATTTTGTCCCCAAGGGATGGAGGTGGCCCCATGGCTGACATCTCCAGAGGGTTTTGGGGTGTCCCAAAAGATCTCCAGAGGGTTTTGGGGTGCCACACTCTGGTGGGTCCTGGGTGACTTGAGAGGGTTCCAAGAGTTTGGGGTGACCAGGGTGGCATTTGTCCCCATTTGTCCCCATTTGTCCCCAAGGGATGGAGGTGGCACAGGGAGGTGGCCCCATGGCTGACATCTCCAGAGGGTTTTGGGGTGTCCCACCCTGGTGGGGCCCCAGGTCACCTGAGAAGGTTCCAAGACTTTGGGGTGACCAGGGTGGCATTTGTCCCCATTTGTCCCCATTTTGTCCCCAAGGGATGGAGGTGGCCCCATGGCTGACATCTCCTGAGGGTTTTGTGGTGTCCCAAAACATCTCCAGAGGGTTTTGGGGTGTCCCACCCTGGTGGGTCCCAGCTCACCTGAGAAGGTTCCAAGACTTTGGGATGTCCAGGGTGGGATTTGTCCCTTTTGTCCCCATTTTGTACCCAAGGGTTGGAGGTGGCCCCATGGCCGACATCTCCAGAGGGTTTTGGGGGTGTCCCACTCTGGGGCCGTCTGTCCATCTTGGTGCCATCTTGGTGCCACCACGATGTTACCTTGGTGCCATCTTGGCACCATTTTGGCGCCATCTTGGAGACATCTTGAGGCCACCATGGAGCCAACATGATGCCACCTTGGTGCCACCTTGGAACCACCATGGAGCCACCTTGGTGCCATCTTGAAGCCATTTTGAGGCCACCTTGGTGCCACCATGGAGTCACCTTGGTGCCACCATGGAGCCACCTTGGTGCCATCTTGGCACCATCTTGAAGCCATCTTGGTGCCTTCTTGAGGCCACCTTGATGCCATCATGGAGCCATTTTGGGGCCACCTTGGCGCCACCTTGATGCCACCTTGGTGCCACCACGATGTTACCTTGGTGCCATCTTGGAGTCATCTTGAGGCCACCATGGAGCCATCTTGGTGCCACCATGGAGCCAACATGATGCCACCTTGGCGCCATCTTGAGGCCATCTTGGTGCCACCACGATGTTACCTTGGTGCCACCTTGGTGCCATTTTGGCGCCATCTTGATGCCACTTTGGCGTCACCTTGGCACCATCTTGAGGCCATCTTGGTGCCACCATGATGTCATCTTGAAGCTCTTGGTGCCATCTTGATGTCATCTTGAGGCCACCTTGGTGCCACCTTGGCACCATCTTGGTGCCATCTTGAAGCCATCTTGGCACCATCTTGATGCCATCTTGGTGCCTTCTTGGTGCCACCATGGAGCCACCTTGGTGCCGTCTTGAAGCCATCTTGAGGCCACCTTGGTGCCATCATGGAGCCACCATGGAGCCATCTTGGCACCATCTTGAGGCCACCTTGGTGCCACCACGATGTTACCTTGGTGCCATCTTGGCACCATTTTGGCGCCATCTTGGAGCCATCTTGAGGCCACCATGGAGCCAACATGATGCCACCTTGGAACCACTATGGAGCCACCTTGGTGCCATCTTGAAGCCATCTTGAGGCCACCTTGGTGCCATCATGGAGCCACTTTGGTGCCACCTTGGCGCCACCTTGGTGCCATCTTGGCTCCATCTTGGAGCCACCTTGATGCCACCATGGAACCATTTTGGTGCCACCTTGGAGCCAATTCGATGCCCCCTTTGTGCCCCCCCTTTGTGCCCCCCGTGTGCCCCCAGGGCCGCATCGGCGTGGCGGCGGGTGACGGCGGGTCCCCGGTGTCACCAACGCGGTGACGGCCGTCAAGAACGCGCAGATGGCCGAGTCCCCGCTGCTGCTGCTGGGCGGCGCCGCCGCCTCCCTGCAGAAGGTGGGCACCAAAACCTTCCCCAATTCCCGGTGCCAATCATGAATTCCCGGTGCCCATCCCCAATTCCCGGTGCCAATCCCGAATTCCCGGTGCCCATCCTGAATTCCTGCTGCCATTCCCGAATTCCCGGTGCCAATCCCGAATTCCCAAAACCCATTTTGGAATTCCCAGTGCCATCCTCAAATTTTTGATGCCATTCCCAAATTTTTGATGCCCATTCCCAAATTCCCGGTGCCATTCCCCAATTCCCGGTGCCCATCCCCAATTCCCGGTGCCCACCCCGAATTCCTGCTCCCAATCCCCAATTCCCAGTGCCAATCCCCAATTCCTGCTGCCAATCCCAAATTCCCGCTGCCAGTTCCAAATTCCCGGTGCCATTCTGGAATTCCCGGTGCCAATCCCCAATTCCCACTGCCAACCCCGAATTCCCGGTGCCAACCCCGAATTCCCGGTGCCCATCCCCAATTCCCGGTGCCCACCCCGAATTCCCGGTGCCAATCCCCAATTCCCAGTGCCAAACCCGAATTCCCGGTGCCAACCCCGAATTCCTGGTGCCATTCTGGAATTCCCGGTGCCCATCCTGAATTCTTGGTGCCAATCCCGAATTCCTGGTGCCATTCTGGAATTCCCGGTGCCAATCCCAAATTCCCGGTGCCAATCCCGAATTCCCGGTGCCAATCCCCAATTCCCAGTGCCAAACCCGAATTCCCGGTGCCAATCCCGAATTCCTGGTGCCATTCTGGAATTCCCGGTGCCAATCCCAAATTCCCGGTGCCAATCCCGAATTCCCGGTGCCAATCCCCAATTCCCGGTGCCAATCCTGAATTCCTGATGCCATTCTGGAATTCCTGCTGCCATTCCCCGAATTCCCGGTGCCCAACCCCGAATTCCTGGTGCCCATCCCGAATTCTCGGTGCCAACCCCGAAATCCCGCTGCCAATCCCGAATTCCTGGTGCCCATCCCGAATTCCCGGTGCCAACCCCGAATTCTCGGTGCCCAACCCGGATTCCCGCTGCCATTCCTGAATTCCCGCTGCCAGTCCCATATTCTCGGTGCCCATCCCGAATTCCTGGTGTCCATCCTGAATTCCCGGTGCCAACCCCGAATTCCTGGTGTCCATCCCGAATTCCCGGTGCCCATTCCCGAATTCCCCGGTGCCCATCCCGAATTCCCGGTGCCCATCCCGAATTCCCGGTGCCCATTCCCAATTCCCAATGCCAATCCCGAATTCCTGCTGGCAATCCCGAATTCCCAGTGCCCAATCCCGAATTCCCGGTGCCCAGTCCCAAATTCCCGGTGCCCAATCCCAAATTCCCGGTGCCAATCCCGAATTCCTGGTGCCATTCTGGAATTCCCAGTGCCCAATCCTGAATTCCCGGTGCCAACCCCGAATTCCTGCTGGCAATCCTGAATTCCCAATGTCCATCCCGAATTCCTGGTGCCAGTCCCAAATTCCCAGTGCCCATCCTGAATTCCTGGTGCCAATCCCGAATTCCCCAAATTCCCAAATTCTTGAATTCCCAGAATCCCTGAATTCCCAAATGATTCCCAGATTCCCTCGTTCCCTGTGGTTCCAGGGCCGCGGGGCTCTCCAGGACATCCCGCAGGTTTCTCTGTTCCCAAATCCCCTTTGCCATTCCCGAATCCCTGAATCCCTGAATTCTTGAATTCCCAAATTCCAAAATTCCAGAATTCCTGGATTCCAGAATTTCCAGAATTCCCAAATTCCGGAATTCCCTGTCATTCAGGGCCGGGGGGGCTCTCCAGGACATCCCGCAGGTTCCTCTGTTCCCAAATCCCCTTTGCCATTCCCAAATCCCTGAATTCCCAAATTCCCAAATCCCCGAATTCCCGGATTCCAGAATACCCAGATTTCCAGATTCCCAAATAATTCCCAAAATTCCCTCGTTCCAGGGCCGTGGGGCTCTCCAGGACACCCTGCAGGTGCCGCTGTTCCCAAATCCCTTTTGCCATTCCCAAATTCCCAAATCCCCAAATCCCCAAATTCCCAAATTCCGGAATTCTGTCGTTCCAGGGCGGGGGGCTCTCCAGGACACCCCACAGGTGCCACTGTTCCCAAATCCCCTTTTGCCATTCCCGAATTCCCAAATTCCCAAATCCCCAAATCCCCGAATGCCTGAATTCCAAAATTCCAGAATTCCTGGATTCCAGAAATCCCAGAATTCCCAAATTCCCTCATTCCCTGTCGTTCCAGGGCCGTGGGGGCTCTCCAGGACACCCCGCAGGTGTTGCTGTTCCCAAATCCCTTTTGCCATTGCTGAATTCCCGAATCCCTGAATTCCCAAATCCCCAAATTCCCAAATTCCAAAATTCCCAGAATTCCCAGAATTCCCAAATTCCGGAATTCTGTGGTTCCAGGGCCGTGGGGCTCTCCAGGACATCCCGCAGGTTCCTCTGTTCCCAAATCCCTTTTGCCATTGCTGAATTCCCAAATCCCCAAATCCCTGAATCCCCGAATTCCCAAATCCCTGAATTTCCAGAATCCCCAAATTCCCAAATTCTGGAATTCTCTCATTCCAGGGCCGTGGGGGCTCTCCAGGACACCCCGCAGGTCCCTCTGTTCCAAATCCCCTTTGCCATTCCCGAATTCCCGAATCCCTGAATCCCCAAATTCCAAATTCCCGGATTCCCGAATTCCCAGATTCCCAAATTCCGGAATTCCGTCATTCCAGGGCCGCGGGGCTCTCCAGGACATCCCGCAGGTGCCGCTGTTCCGCACGCTGTGCAAGGCGACGCTCTCGGTGCGCGCCGTGCGCGACATCGTCCCCACCCTGCGCCGCGCCATCGCCACCCGCCATGGAGGGCACGCCCGGTGAGGATTCCCAACATTCCCTGTAATTCCCAAAATTCCCTGGAATTCCCAAAATTCCCAAAAAAAATTCCCCCAAATTCCCAACATTCCCATGGGATTGGGAATTTCCGTCCCCACCTCCTGCGCCGCGCCATCGCCACCCGCCATGGAGGGGACACCTGGTGAGGAGTCCCAACATTCCCAAAATTCCCAAAAAAATTCCCAAAAATTCTCAACATTTCCATGGGCTGGGGGGTTGGGATGGGAGGAATCCCAACATTCCCATGGGATTGGGAATTTCTGTCCCCACCCTGCGCCATCGCCACCGCCATGGAGGGCACGCCCGGTGAGGAGAGAATTCCCAACATTCTCAGAATTCCCAAAAATTTCCCAAAATTTCCCCAAAATTCCCATGGCTTTGAATCCCAAAATTCCCCAAAATTTCCTGGCATTGGGATCCCCAAAATTCCCGAGGGTTGGAATCCCAAAGTTTTCTGGGATTTGGGGTTCTGGTATCGACCCCAGGATGGGAATTTGGGATGGGAGGGATCCCAAAATTTCCAAAGCTTGGAATCCCAAAATTTCCTGGGATTTGGGGTTCCAGTATCGACCCCATGATGGGAATTTGGGATGGGAGAAATCCCAAAATTCCCTTGGGCTGGGGGGTTGGGATGGGAGGAATCCACAAATGGATCCCAAAATTGGGAATTTCCGGCCCCCACCCTGCGCCATCGCCACCCCGGCCATGGAGGGCACGCCCCGGTGAGGAGAGAATTCCCAAAATTCCCCGGAATTCCCAAAAATTCCCCAAAAAATTCCCCAAAATCCCCAAAATTTCCATGGGCTGGGGGGGTGGGATGGGAGGAATCCCAACATTCCCATGGGGTTGGGAATTTCTGTCTCCACCCTGCGCTGTTGCCTTCGCCATGGAGGGCACGCCCGGTGAGGAGAGGATTCCCAGAATTCCCCCGGAATTCCCCAAAAAAATTCCCCCCAATTCCCAAAATTTCCATGGCTTTGAATCCCAAAATTCCCCAAAATTCCCAAGGGTTTGAATCCCAAAATTCTCTGGGATTTGGGGTTCCAGTATCAACCCCGTGATGGGAATTCGGGATGGGAGGGATCCCAAAATTTCCTGGGATTGGGATCCCAAAATTCCCATGGGCTGGGTGGTTGGGATGGGAGGAATCCCAAAATTCCCATGGGTTTGAATCCCAAAATTTCCTGGGATTGGGGTCCCAAAATCGTCCCCAGGATGGGAATTTGGGATGGGAGGGATCCCAAAATTCCCATGGGTTGGGATCCCAACATTCCCATGGACAGGAGTTTTGGGGGTGGGAATCCCAAAATTTTCTGGGATTTGGGTTCCAAAATTGGCCCCCAGGATGGGAATTTGGGATGGGAGGAATCCCGAAATTCCTGAGGGTTGGAATCCCAGAATTCGTGAGGACAGCGTTCCCAGAATTCCCCAAAATTCCCCAAAATTCCCATGGGTTGGAATCCCAAAGTTTTCTGGGATTTGGGGTTCCAGTATCGACCCCAGGACGGGGAATTTGGGATGGGAGAAATCCCAAAATTCCCATGGGATTTTTTGGGGGGGTTTTTTGGGGTCTTGCTGTGGGATTTGGGGTCCCAACCCCCATGAAGGGATTTTGGGGTGCCCCCTGATGGATTTGGGGTTTTTTTGGGATTTTGGGGTTTTTTTGGGGTTTTTGGGGTTTTTTTTGTTGTTTTTTTGGGGGGGGTTGGGGTTTTTTGGGGTCTCAAACCCCTTGAAGGGATTTTGGGGTGCCTCTGATGGATTTGGGGGGTTTTTGGGGAGTTTTCTTTGGGGGTTTCTTTTTGGGAGTTTTTTTGGGGTATTTTGGGTTGGTTTTGGGGTCTTGCTGTGGGATTTGGGGTCCCAAACCCCTTGAAGGGATTTTGGGGTGCCCCTGATGGATTTGGGATTTTTTGGGGAGTTATTTTGGGGGTTTTTTTGGGGGTGGATGTTGGGTTTTTTGGGGGGTTTTTGAGGGTTTTTTTTGGGGTCTTGGTGCAGAATTTTGGGTCTCAACCCCCTTGAAGGGATTTTGGGGTGACTCTCATGGATTTGGGATTTTTTGGGGTTTTTTTGGGGTTTTTTTTGGGGGTTTTTTGTTGGCTTTTTTGGGGGGGTTTGGGGTTTTTTGGGGGTCTCAACCCCCATGAAGGGATTTTGGGGTGACTTTCATGAATTTGGGATTTTTTTGGGGGATTTTTGAGGTTTTTGGGGTTTTTTTGGGGTTTTTTTGTTGTTTTTTTGGGGGGGGGGTTGGGGTTTTTTTGGGGTCTCAACCCCCATGAAGGGATTTTGGGGTGCCCCTGATGGATTTGGGATTTTTTTGGGGTTTTGGGGGTTTTTTTTGGGTTTTTTTGGGGTTTTTTTGTTGGTTTTTTGGGGGGGTTTGGGGTTTTTTTGGGGTCCCAAACCCCTTGAAGGGATTTTGGGGTGCCCCTGATGGATTTGGGGGTTTTTGGGGGGGTCCCCAGGCCCCGTGTTCGTGGAGCTGCCCATCGATGTCCCTGTACCCCTTTCACGTGGTGCAGAAGGAGCTCGGCGGCTCCAAAACCCCCCGGGGGCTGCGGGGGAAACTCGTCCAGTGGTGAGAAAAGGACCCCAAAAAACACCCCAAAAATATCCCCCCAAACCACCCCAAAATAACCCCAAAATAACCCCCAAATAACCCCAAATCCTCCCCTAAATAACCCCCCAAAAATCCCCAAGTAACCCCAAAAAATCCCCAAAAATATCCCCCCAAACCACCCCAAAATAACCCCAAAACAACCCCCAAATAACCCCAAATCCTCCCCTAAATAACCCCCCCAAAAATCCCCAAGTAACCCCAAAATATCCCCAAAATAACCCCCAAAAAAAATCCCAAATAACCCCAAAAATATCCCCCAAAGCACCCCAAAACCACCCCAAAACAACCTCAAAAATATCCCCAAAATAACCCCAAAAATATCCCCCAAAGCACCCCAAAACCACCTCAAAATAACCCCAAAAATATCCCCAAAATAACCCCCAAAAATCCCCAAATAACCCCAAAAATGTCCCCCCAAACCCCCCCAAAATAACCCCAAAAAATCCCCCAAACCACCCCAAAATAACCCCCAAAATATCCCCCAAAGCACCCAAAAAAAACCCCAAAAATATCCCCAAAATAACCCCAAAAAAATCCCCAAATAACCCCAAAATAACCCCCAAAAATATCCCCCAAACCACCCCAAAATAACCCCAAAAACTCCCCAAATAACCCCAAAAATATCCCCCAAACCACCCCAAAATAACCCCAAATCCTCCCCAAAAACCACCCCAAATAAGCCCTAAAAAATCCCCCCAAATCACCCCAAAAAATCCCAAATAACCCCAAAAATACCCCCAAACCACCCCAAAATAACCCCAAATCCCTCCCAGAAATACCCCAAAAATCCCCCAAAAAAGAACTCCCAAAAAAAAACCCAAAACAACCCGAAAAAATACCCCAAAATCACCCCACAAACCACCCCAAAATAACGCCAAAAATCACCCCAAAATAACCCCCAGAGAATCCCAAAATAACCCCAAAAATATCCCCAAATCACCCCAAAATAACCCCCCAAAACCCCAAAATCACCCCAAAATAACCCCAAAAATATCCCCCAAATCACCCCAAAATACCCTAAAACCAGCTGAAAATAACCCCAAACCCCCCCAAAAACCACCCCAAAATACCCCAAAAATACCCCCAAAAACAACCCCCAAAAACTCCCCAAAAAACCACAAATCCCCCCCAAAATAACCCCCAAAAATCCCAAAATAACCCCAAAATAACCCCAAAACAACCCAAAACAACCCAAAACAAACCCAGAAAATCCCCAAATAACCCCAAAATATCCCCCAAACCACCCCAAAATAACCCCAAAACAACCCCAAAATAGTCCCAAATCCCCCCCAAACCCACCCCAAAATAGTCCCCCAAAAAATCCCTAAACAACCCCAAAAATACCCCCCAAAATAACCCCAAAACAACCCCAAAACCACCCAAAAATAACCCCAAATCCCCCCAAAAAAACCACCCCAAAATAATCCCCAAAAATCCCCAAAATAACCCCAAATCACTCCCAGAAATACCCCAAAAAATCATCCCAAAAATACCCCAAAAACCACCCCAAAATACCCCAAATCCCCCCCAAAATAACCCCCAAAAATACCCCAAAACCACCCCAAATCCCCCCTAAAGACCACCCCAAAATTACCCCAAATCCCTCCCAAAACCACCCCAAAAATACCCCAAACCACCCTAAAAAAAGGCTCAAACTACCCCAAAAACCACCGCAAAACCACCCCAAATCACTCCCAAAAATACCCCAAAAAATCATCCCTAAAATCCCCCCAAAACAACCCCCAAAAATCCCAAAAGAACCCCAAAAATACCCCAAAATGCCCCCAAAAATACCCTAAAAAACCACCCCAAACCCCACAAAAAAACCCACAAAAATCCTCTGAAAAGACACAAAACCCCCAAAAATTGGCCCAAAACCACCCAAAAAAACAAACCCCAAACCCCACAAACCCCCTCCCCAGAAAAACTCCCCAAAACCCCCCCAAAAAAACCCCAAATTTTCCCCATAAAACTCTCACAAAAACCCCATAAAAATCTCAAAAACCAAACAAAACCAACCCCAAAAGACCCCCCACAAAAAACCAAAAAAAATCCCCAAACCCCATAAAAACCCCACAAAACTCCACAAAACCCCCCCGAAATTTTCCCCAAAAACCCCATAAAACCCCAAATCCCATAAAAACCCCAAAAATCCCCCAAAAATCCCCCAAAATCCCATTTCAGGTACCTGAGGAATTACCTGTGCGATCTCTTTGCCGGGGCCTGGGAGCCGCGGGAGCTGAACCCGCTGGGGGCTGAGCATCCCCAGGGCCACCCCACAGCAGGTGAGACCCCAAAAAAACCCCCCCAAAAAATCCCAAAAAAACCAAAAAATAATAAAAAAAAACCCCAAAAAAAACCCAAAAATGGGAAAAAACCACCAAAATTTAGGGGGAAAAACCCCCAAAATTGGGGGAAAAAACCACCAAAATTGGAGGTGAACCCGCTGGGGCTGAGCATCCCCAGGGCACCCCACAGCAGGTGAGACCCCAAAAACCCCCCCAAAAACCCAAAAAAAACCCCAAAAAAACAAAAATGGGGAAAAGAAACCCAAAAATGGGAAAAACCACCGAAATTTAGGGGAAAAAAACCCAAAATTGGGGAAAAAAAAACCCAAAATTGGAGCTGAACCCGCTGGGGCTGAGCATCCCCAGGGCCACCCCCGAGCAGGTGAGACCCCCAAAACCCAAAAAAAACCCCAAAAAAACCCCCAAAAACCCCCAAAATCAGGAAAAACCACCGAAATTTAGGGGGGGAAAACCCAAAATTGGGGGGAAAAACCCCGAAATTTGAGCTGAAGCCGCTGGGGTTGAGCATCCCCAGGGCCACCCCACAGCAAATGAGAGACCCCAAAACCACCAAAATAACCCAAAAAAAAAAACCCCCAAAATGGGGAAAAGAAACCCCAAAATGGGAAAAAAACCACTGAAATTTAGGGGAAAATCCCAAAATTGGGGGAAAAAAACCCCGAAATTGGAGCTGAACCTGCTGGGGCTGAGCATCCCCAGGGCCACCCCCGAGCAGGTGAGACCCCAAAAACCCAAAAAAAAAACCCCAAAAAAACCAAAAATGGAGAAAAGAAACCCAAAATGGGAAAAAAACACCGAAATTTAGGGGAAAAAAACATCAAAATTTAGGGGGAAAAAACCCCGAAATTGGAGCTGAAGCCGCTGGGGCTGAGCATCCCCAGGGCCACCCCACAGCAGGTGAGACCCCAAAAAACCCAAAAAAAAACCCCAAAAAACCCAAAAAACCCCAAAAAAAAAACCCAAAATGGGGAAAAGAAACCCAAAAATGGGGAAAAACCCCCAAAATTTAGGGGGGGGAAAACCCCAAAATTGGGGGGAAAAAACATCGAAAATGGAGCTGAACCCGCTGGGGTTGAGCATCCCCAGGGCCACCCCCAAGCAGGTGAGAGACCCCCAAAAACCCCCCAAAAATACCCAAAAAAACCCCAAAAAAACCCCAAAAAACCCCAAAATGGGGAAAAGAAACTCAAAATCAGGGAAAAAAAACCACCAAAATTTGGGGGAAAAAACACCAAAATTGGAGCTGAAGCCGCTGGGGCTGAGCATCCCCAGGGCCACCCCCGAGCAGGTGAGACCCCCAAAAAACCCAAAAAAAACCCCAAAAAAACTAAAAATGGGGAAAAGAAACCCAAAAATGGGAAAAAAACACCGAAATTTAGGGGGGAAAAACCCAAAATTGGGGGGAAAAAACATCGAAAATTGGAGCTGAAGCCGCTGGGGCTGAGCATCCCCAGGGGCCACCCTAGAGCAGGTGAGACCCCAAAAACCCTAAAAATACCCCAAAAAAAACCCTGAAAAAAAACCAAAAATGGGGAAAAGAAACCCAAAAATGGGAAAAAACCACCAAAAATTTGGGGGAAAAATATCAAATTTGGGGGGAAAAACCACCGAAATTTGGGGGAAAAACCATCAAAATTGGAGCTGAAGCCGCTGGGGCTGAGCATCCCCAGGGCCACCCCACAGCAGGTGAGAGACCCCAAAAACCCCAAAAATAACCCGAAAAACCCCCCAAAAAACCAAAAATAATAATTAAAAAAGAAACCAAAATGGGGAAAAGAAACCCAAAAATGGGAAAAACCCCTGAAATTTAGGGGGGAAAAAACCCAAAATTGGGGAAAAACACCAAAATTGGAGCTGAAGCCGCTGGGGCTGAGCATCCCCAGGGCCACCCCTGAGCAGGTGAGACCCCAAAAACCCCAAAAATACCCCAAAAAAAACCCCAAAAAATCCCCCAAAACCCCCCCAAAAACCTCAAAATAATAAAAAAAAACCCAAAAAAAACCCAAAATGGGAAAAAACCACTGAAATTTAGTGGGGGGGGGGGGGTGGAAAAACCCAAAATTGGGGAAAAAAACACCAAAATTGGAGCTGAAGCCGCTGGGGCTGAGCATCCCCAGGGCCACCCCACAGCAGGTGAGACCCCAAAAACCCCAAAAAAAACCCAAAAAAACCCCCCCAAAAAACCCCAAAAAACCAAAAATGGGGAAAAGAAAACCCAAAAATGGGAAAAAAAACCAAAATCAGGAAAAAAACCCTGAAATTTAGGGGGGGAAAAACCCAAAATTGGGGGAAAAACCCCAAAATTGGAGCTGAAGCCGCTGGGGCTGAGCATCCCCAGGGCCACCCCAGAGCAGGTGAGACCCCAAAAACCCCAAAAAATAACCCCAAAAAATTCCCAAAAATAACCCCCAAAAGACCAGGTTAATCCCAGGTTAATCCCGGCTTTATTTGGGTTAATCCCGGGTTAATCCCGGCTCTGTCTGTGTTAACCCCAGGTCCAGCAGTGCTCGGAGCTCCTAAACCGGGCTCTGTTGGGGTTAGTCCCAGGTTAATCCCGGGTTAATCCCAGGTTAATCCCGGGTTAATCCCAGGTTAATCCCGGGTTAATCCCAGGTTAATCCCAGGTTAATCCCAGCTCT
>JBBFKN010000247.1:0-62030 GCA_039654755.1 Calcarius lapponicus
CCACCTGCGTGGGCTCATTCCTGCTCTGGGTCACCTGGAGCTGCCCTGGCCCCAGCCACTCCTGGGAGGAGGCGAATTCTGCAGCTGCCTCTCATTTCTGGGCACTCCTCACCTGGGCCAGGAGGTCACGGCCACGAGCAGGGACTGCCTTGCCCCGTGGCTCAGGGCTGAGCAGCTTCCCGGGACTGCAGCAGGAGAAATCTGCACCTTTATGTGTCCATGATGGTCAGCTTGGGAATTTTATCCTGGGAATTCTTCTATCCCAGGAATTTTCCTGCTGATTACCAAAGAGAACCACCCAGAGCGGGATTATGGGCCTCATTGGTGAGGAGAAAAAATGAACACAATTATGTGCCCACTTAGGAATTTAACTCTCATCCTGGGAGTTTTTGTTATCCTGGGAATTTTTGTAGTTATTACCAGGAGACCCACCCAGAGCAGGACTCTGGGCCTCATCGGTGAGGAGAAAAAATGAACACAAGTATTTGTCCACCATGGTCAACTTGTTCTACATGAAATCCCGTTCTTGGTCCTACAGCCATTTATGGGGTCTTTAACTCTTCCCTTTTTCTTATCCTGGAATTTTCTTACTTATACCAGGAGAACCACCCAGAGCAAGACTCTGGGCCTCATCAGTGAAGAGGAAAAAATGAACGTAATTATGTGTCCATGATGGTCCAACTTGGGAATTTAACTCTTATCCTGGGAATTTTCCTTATCCCTGGAATTTTCCTTATCCCAGGATTTTGTGCTGCTTGTTACCAGGAGAACCACCCAGAGCTGGACTCTGGGTCTCCTCAGTGAGGAGGAAAATTGAACATAATTATGTGTCCATGGTGGTCAACTTGCTCTACATGAAATCACGTTCTTGGTCCTACAGCCATTTTTGGGGTCTTTAACTCTCCCCTTTTTCTCATCCCAGGAATTTTCCTCCTGGTTACCAGAGAACCACCCAGAGCAAGACTCTGGGTCTCATTGGTGAGGAGAAAAAATGAACACAATTATGTGCCCACTTAGGAATTTAACTCTCATCCTGGGAGTTTTTTGTTATCCTGGGAATTTTTGTAGTTATTACCAGGAGAACCACTGGAGCAGGACTCTGGGTCTCCTCAGTGAGGAGAAAAATTGAACATAATTATGTGGTCCATGGTGGTCAACTTGCTCTACATGAAATCACGTTCTTGGTCCTACAGCCATTTATGGGGTCTTTAACTCTCCCCTTTTTCTTATCCCAGGAATTTTCCTAATGATGCTGGCAAACTTTTCCACCAGGCTGGAAGCAGCCCCTGCTGGATCTGATTTCCCTCCTGCTCTGCTCCAACCCCAACCTGCACGTCCCGGTGGCTGCAAACAGCGCAGGCCCCTATTTATTTTTTCCTTTTGCCTTTTTTCTCCCTCCATCCTTCCTTCCGCTCCCCACCATCAATTAGAGGGCAAAGGCTTCCGAAAAAGCTCTTTCCTCCCTCACCTTTGGCAGCCTGGTGGGATTATGACTCAAAAATCTCAGCCAGGCCCTGCGCGGCCTTGGGGGGACAACGGGAGGTGAGAGGAAGGTGAGGAAGGTGACCTTCATCCCTCCCTCCTCTCCTTTCCTTCCCCTGCAGCTGGGGAAGGAGCAGGAGGGTGTTTTGTGGGGTTTTCAGCATTGTGGAGTTTTCAAGCTTTGTGGGGTTTTCAACATTGTGGGGTCTTGAAGCATTGTGGGGGTTTCAGCATTTTGGGGTTTTCTGCATTGTGGGGTTTTTCAACATTGTGGGGCTTTCTGCATTGTGGGGTTTTCAACATTGTTGGGGCTTTCTGCATTGTGGGGTTTTCAAGCATCATGGGGTTCTCAAGCATTGTAGGGTTTTAAAGCTTTGTGGGGGTTCTCAAGCTTTGTGGTGTTTTCAGCATTGTGGTGTTTTCAGCATTGTAGGGTATTCAAGCTTTGTGGGGTTTTCAGCATTGCGAGGATTTCAGCATTTTGGGTTTTCAAGCATCATGGAGTTTTCAGCATTGTGAGGTTCTTAAGCATTGTGGGGTTCCCAGCATTGTGGGGTTTTCAGAATTGTGAGGTTTTCTGCCTTATGGTGTTTTTCAAGCATGGTGGAGTTCTCAAACATTGTAGGTTTCAGCATTGTGGGGTTGTCAAGCAATGTAGGGTTGTCAGCATTGTGAGGTTTTCAGCATTGTGGGGTTTTCTGCATTGTTGGGATTTTCAAGCACTGTGGGGTTTTTCAACATTGTGGGGTTTCAGCATTGTGGGTTTTCAAGCATCATGGGGTTCTCAAACATTATAGGGTTTTAAAGCTTTGTGGGGTTTTAAAGCTTTGTGGGGTTTTCAGCATTGTGGGGTTTTCAGATTGTGGGTTTTCAGATTTGTGAGGTTTTCTGCCTTATGGTGTTTTCAAGCATCGTGGAGTTCTCAAACATTGTAGGTTTTCAGCATCGTGGAGTTTTCAGCATTGTGGGGTTTGTCAAGCATTGTGGGGTTCTCAAACATAGTGGGTTTTTCAAGCTTTGAGGGGTTTTCAGCATTGTGGGGTTTTGAAACAATGTAGGGTTGTCAGCATTGTGAGGTTTTTCAGCATTGTGGGGTTTTCAGCATTGTGGGGTTTTCAAGCACTGTGGGGTTTTCAACATTGTGGGGTTTCAGCATTGTGGGTTTTCAAGCATCATGGGGTTCTCAAGCACTGTAGGGTTTTAAAGCTTTGTGGGGTCTCAAGTTTTGTGGGGTTTTCAGCATTGTGAGGATTTCAGCATTTTGGGGTTTCAAGCATTGTGGAGTTCTCAGCATCGTGGTGTTTTTCTGGCATTGTGGGTTTTCATCATTGTGGGATTTTCAAGCATTGTGGGGTTTCAGACCAGGCTGGAGGTGTTTTGCTCCCCAGCACCACCTGGGCTGGGTCGGTGTCCCCTGATTGTCCCCAGAGCTCCTGGCTCCTCTCAGCTCTCCCTTGGGAGCAGATCCTGCCCATTAACAACATAATGGAAACCATCCCATCCCAGAGAGAAAAACTGGAACCACTTTGAGGTGAGAAACCCATTAGTGACTTACAAACCCCTCCCACCCTCCACGGGGGCTTTTCATAGCCAGGAAAATAATACTGCACCCACGGGGAGAGGCAGCAGAGCTGGGGTCTCCAGGCCCCAAATATTCCCTGCTCCCACTGTTGTTCCAGCCATAAAATGGATTTATTAAAAAAATCCCGGGTTTGATTTCATCTGAATTAAAGGGGGGATGGGCCCCCCCCCCCCCGCTCCCCACTGAGCCTGGTTTAATATCTCTGAAGCTGTGAGGTCACAGCTGAGTGTGCAGGATGAGAAAGGCGAGGCTGGAAAAGCCTGGCTTTGTTGGCATCAGTGGGTCAGCAGTGATTTAAATTAAACAAAAACTGGGAATACGCGTGGGCAGAGTTGGCACGAGCAGGGCCTGGCAGGGCAGGGGTCCTCATCCATGACAATGAAAGTTCTGGTGCCCTTCTGTGCGTTCACATCAGTTTTGCCCAGTAGGGATGAGAAAAACAATCAAACTTTTGAGCCACCACCATGGAACGAAGCATTTTTGGATTCTTTTTCTCCCTCATCATCTCTAGTTGGCAAAAAAAACTCCCCGTTTTTGCTCTTCTAACTTTCCCCTTGGCACAGAGGGGGAAAATGGGAGCTGGGCAGAGCCATGCCCAGGACGCTCCTGGTGGAGGCTGCCTGCCCTCCTTGGATTCCCAAAAAACACCAGCAATTGGGAAAAATTCCACGTTTGTCTTCCCACTTACCCTGACCCAGCCCCACCAGCCTCTCACCCCACTCCCAAACACCCTTTGGAAGGATGGGATTCCTTTTCCCTGCAAAATTCCACATTTTTCCTTCCCCATTTTCTCTGATCCAGCCGCACTCCCAAACACCCTTTGGAACGATGGGATTCTCTTCCCTGTAACCAAATGCATTTTAAAAAATCACAATTTTTAATCACAAATCAGTCATTAACAAACCCGTGGAGAGACATGGATCTGGCTGACACTGAAAGAACAGCTCCAGCTCTGGAAAAATCCATAAATCAGGACAAAAATCCTAAATCAGACAAAAAAATCCCATCACTCCATGGTCTTTAGGAAAAACCCTTTTTTGCTGCCTCTGCTGTGGGAAGGGAAGGAAGGAAGGGAAGGGAAGGGAAGGAAGGGAAGGGAAGGGAAGGGAAGGGAAGGGAAGGAAGGGAAGGGAAGGGAAGGGAAGGGAAGGAAGGGAAGGGAAGGGAAGGGAAGGGAAGGGAAGGGAAGGGAAGGGAAGGGAAGGGAAGGGAAGGGAAGGGAAGGGAAGGGAAGGGAAGGAAGGGAAGGGAAGGGAAGGGAAGGGGAAGGGAAGGGAAGGGAAGGGGAGAGGGAAGGAGAAGGGAAGAGAAGAGAAGAAGAGAAGAGAAGAGAAGAGAAGAGAAGAGAAGAGAAGAGAAGGAGAAGAGAAGAGAAGAGAAGAGAAGAGAGAGAGAAGAGAAGAGAAGAGAAGAGAAGAGAAGAGAAGAAGAAGAGAAGAGAAGAGAAGAGAGAGGAAAGAAGAGAAGAGAAGAGAAGAGAAGAGAAGAGAAGAGAGAAGAGAAGAGGAGAATCCAGAGAGGAGGAGAGAGACAGGGGCTGCTGGTGCTCTGCCCCCTCCCCTGGCCCAGAATCCAATAAAGATGATTAAATTACATGTCCTTTTCCTCCCCTTGGAATCCCCGCTCTCGGCTGGAACACGGAGCTCAGGAAATGGGGCAGGACAACTTCCCTCGTGAAACCTTAGAAGGCCGAGCAGGGGGTGCTGCTCTAATGAAGAGCTGGCCCCGCCCGCTGAGCCAGAACCTGCTGGAAATGCAGCAGAGAGAGGAACTGAGCTCCAGAGGCTGCCCCAGCCCTCCCCCCCTGCCCATCCCATCCCAGCACGGGGACTTTTCCTGCTCTGCTCCCTCCTGGAGGGCCAGGGAGGCTCACAGAGAGCCCTGTGTGTGCTTGGGGTGGCCAGTTTCCAAAGGAAAAAATACACCATGGATGGCAAAAACTCCTACTTTTTTAATTTTTTTATTTTTTAATTGGTGATTTAATTTTTTTTCTCTCTTTTTCAGCCTGCTGTTTGCTAAGGAGGGGGAAAACCCAAGCCCTGGGATGGTTGCGTTGTTGGGGAGACTGGTTTGGGGCAGAAATCTGGAGGTTTTGGTTACACTTCCCTGAAAAAAGTTTCTTTCATGGAAAAACATTGAGGAAATGAATATTAAAACTTTTTTTTAAAATCAGGTTTTTTAGTTATAAAATTTTAGAAAATAAATATTTAAACCCAAAACCTGAGCGGATCTGATCACCCACGTCTCTCCTCGTGGAATTTCCCATTCCAGTTCAGGTTGCCCAGATGAGCATGAGCCAAAAATCCCCACATTCCCATGGGGATTCTCCAGCCATCCCCTGGATGAACTGATCCTGGATGGATCCTGCCCAGTCCTCAGCAATCCCAATTTTGGGCATTCCCACCCATTCTCCACCATTCCATTCTGGATTTGTACAGCAGCAGGTGGGGGCTTCCAGGTTGGGAAAAGCACCGGGGAAATCCTATGGAAATGGCTCCCAAAGGTGATTTTTTGGCAGGATAAAAGTGATTTTTTGGGCAGGATAAAGGTGATTTTTTTGGGCAGGATGGCTCAAGGGTCAAGGTGAGAAAACGATGTCGGGAGCATCACCCAGGCGGAATTTTCTGGACAAATCACTGAGATGTTTGCAAAGAAGTTTTCAAACGCAGAAAGGGCCAAATCCCAACCCAGTTCCATAAGATAATTAATAGGAATACAACTAAGATAATTAATAGGGAATACAACTCTGGTTGTGCAAGAAATCTGGGGGCACTTTCTGTTCCAGTTCCAGCTCCCCTATTTAATCACCTTTTCTCCCGCAGGTGACGCCGTTTCTCACCCTGCCCTGGGTGTCACCTCGTTAAAGCTCAGCCTGAAGCTGGGTTATTTATTTATTCCACCTGATAAAAGCAGGATATTGCTCCCTGTGATAACACAGGGTCATTTTCAGTGAAGCCTCTCTTGGCAAACTTTTTATACAATGAATAACGCCCGTATCAGATCCCAGATAAAAGCTGCCACATCTCAGCCCCAGTTCAGGCCTTCAGGGGCTGTAATTACCTTCTGCTTGGGGTTTGGAGTTGGTTTTTTTTTGGTGTTTTTTTTTTTTTTCTTAATTGTTGCTCATAAAATCAAGGCAGAAAATTAAATTAGTTCAGTGCAATTTAGCACGAGATTTATTCAAAGGCAAGGCTGGGGGTGGCTGGGTTAAACCCCACTTATGGTGTGAGTGAAATCCCATTTCTGGCATGGTTTAAACCCCATTTCAGGCGTGGGTTAGACTTCATTTCTGGTATGAGTTAAAACCCCACTTCTTATGTGGCCTAAACCCCATTTCTGGTGTAGTTAAACCCCATTTCTGGTGTGGGTTAAACCCCACTTCTGGTGTAGTTAAACCCCAGTGCAGGTGTGGGTGAAGCACCACTTGTGTTGTAGTTAAACCCCACTCGTGGTGTAGTTAAACCCCACTTCATTTGTGGGCTTAAACCCCATTTCTGGTGTGGGTGAAACACCATTTCTGGCATGGTTAAACCCCACTTCAGGTGTGAGTTAAACGTCCATTTGTGGTGTGGTTAAACCCCATTTCTGGTGTAGTTAAACCCTACTTCAGGTGTGAGTTAAACTCCATTTGTGGTGTGGTTAAACCCCAGTCCTGATTTGGCTAAAGCCCATTTCTGGAGGTTAAACCCCATTTCAGGTTGTGAGTTAAACCCCACTCCTGGTTTGGGTTAAACACAATTTCTGGTGTAGGTTAAACCCCACTTCTGATGTAGTTAAACCCTACTTCTGGTGTGGTTTAAACTCCATTTGTGGTGGGGGTTAAACCCCATTTCAGGTGTGAGTTAAACCCCACTCCTAGTTTGGGTTAAACACAATTTCTGGTGTAGGTTAAACCCCATTTCTGGTGTGGTTAAACCCCATTTCAGGTGTGAGTTAAACCCCACTCCTGGTTTGGGTTAAACACAATTTCTGGTGTAGGTTAAACCCCACTTCTGATGTAGTTAAACCCTACTTCTGGGTGTGGTTAAACCCCATTTCTGGTGTGGTTAAACTCCATTTTGTGGTGGGGGTTAAACCCCATTTCAGGTGTGAGTTAAACCCCACTCCTGGTTTGGGTTAAACACAATTTCTGGTGTAGGTTAAACCCCATTTCTGGTGTGGGTTAAACCCCACTCCTGGTGTGGCTAAATCCCATTTCAGGCGTGGGTTAAATCCCACTCCTGGTGTGGATTAACCCCCACTCTGTTGGGCCTAGAGCTTGGACTTGTGTGGGCAGCAGGGATAATAGGGTGATACTGTCCTGTACCCCTTTTCCTGCCTGGGAGGGTGCAGGACAGGCTGGGGGGCAGCCCTTGGTCCCAAAACTGCTCCCAGAGCCGGAACCTCCACCCTTTTCCAGCTGGGAACAACCTGGCAGGGTCATTTTGAGCAATTCCCATTAAAATCAAAAAAAGGATGAACTGGGGAGAAAAATTATGGTGGTCCCAAGCCAGGGTGACCACTTTGACCACACACAGACGAGTCTCACTCTGCCCAAAAGTGAATTTTTTCCTGCTTCCTGAGGCTGTTCCAGAGCTCCTGGGGCAAAACTGGAGCCAGGTGGGCAGAGCAGGGCTGGAAGGGCCTGGCTGACCCCAAATCTCTCCTCCCACATTTCTGTTCCACCGGCACGAGCCAGGAGAGAATTGCCCACAAAATTCGAGGCCAGTGGGGTGCCCACTCATGAGGTGGCACTGGGGACAATTTGCCAGTCCCTAAAGGGTCAGGAAATGAGGGTGAGGCATCCTTAGCTCCTTGCACCCTTCAGCAAACTGAAAACGAGGCATTTGGGATGTGCCTCGCTTCCAAATCCCAGCACAAAGATAAATCAGAACGAGCTTTTCCATGAGTTTATTCGGCTTTGTTTTTTTCTTTGAATTTCTTGGAGCACCCGGGACAGGGAGGGGCAGCAGAAGCCTCAGGGTGGGGTGGCATTGAGGCAGGGAAGCCTCGGCGAGGTGTCAGAGCCACGCTAAGCCCAGTTTAAACTTTCCCCAGAGCTAAAGCCCAGTGTCAACACGCGCTGCTGGGGCCAGCTCTGCCACCAGGCTGGGCAACATCCAGGCCAGGCAGAAATCAAAGCCCAGGCTGGTCTGGAGGGTTTTAAATCCCAATTCCCCAGCCCAGCAGGGCTTTCCCAGCACATTCCCCACAGGCAGGTCTCTCCCCAGACATTTGTTTACCCAAGAAACCCCTGGGTGTGAATTAGGCCCGGGTTTATTTATCCCCGGGTGGGTACGCGGCGTCCCGGCCTGCGGCACCCACAGGGAATGTTCTGTTCGCCTCCCCTCCCTCCCCAGCTCCCCAGCAGCCACCCTGGAGAGCCCCAGAATTCCAAATATCGCCAGGGCAAAACCACGGATGCTCCTGATCTCCCCAGGTGGGGAAGGAGAGGGCTCATCCCGCTCCTCCATCCTCCCAAGCCAGGGATGCTGTTCCCCATGGGAAGGGGCACAGCAGGGAGGTCCCTCCCCGCAGGAACTCTCTGAAAAACCCCAAAACCGCTTTTTCGAAGGCTCCACAGGCCCAGAGAGCTCCTGCCAAGGACGATGGGGCCTTCTGGCTGCCAACCCAAGGCACATTTTTCCTCCCAGGAGTGGATTTTGCAGCTTTCCCCTGCTCGTCCCTGCTCCAGCAGTGCCATCAACCCCCCCTTAACACCCCAACACATCTCAGGCTCGGCTCAGCTAAGCCCAGGATTAGCCCTCCAAGTGCTGTAACTCATCAGGAAAAAACCCATGCCAATATTCTGAGAAAAATGCCTTTTTTTTCCCAGACTGAGCAAAAGAAAGGCTAAAAAACACCATCTGTCATGGTAATTTAATTTTTTTCTCCCCTATTTCTCTGTCCTTTCCCTCGTTAAGGGGAAGTGGGGAGGGGGAGAATGTTCATTTGAAGCTCCCCCCCCACGTTTTTATTAATTGATGGCAAATAATCCACAGATAAAGAGCACAATAAATGTTTTAATGAGAACATATGGTGGGGGAAAATTGATAGGAGGGAGCCTTTGGAGAGTTCCTGGGGAGCAGAGCTACAGGAGGACGAGAAAAAAGACTTGGACAGGGAATTCTGAATATTCCACGATGGGAGAATGACGAAAAGGCTTGGACAGGGAATTCTGAATATTCCTCAGTGGCAGAACAAGGAAAAGGCTTGGACAGGGAATTCTGAATATTCCTCAGTGGGAGAACAGGGAAAAGGCTTGGACAGGGAATTCTGAATATTCCACAATGGGAGAATGAAGAAAAGGCTTGGAAAGGAAATTCTGAAATTCCTCAGGCTTGGACAGGGAATTCTGAATATTCCACAATGGCAGAACAAGGAAAAGGCTTGGACAGGGAATTTCTGAATATTCCTCAGTGGGGGAGAACAGGGAAAAGGCTTGGACAGGGAATTCTGAATATTCCACAGTGGGAGAAAAAGGAAAAGGCTTGGACAGGAAATTCTGATATTCCTCAGGCTTGGACAGGAAATTCTGAATATTCCTCAGTGGCAGAACAAGGAAAAGGCTTGGGACAGGGGAATTCTGAATATTCCTCAATGGGAAAATGAGGAAAGGGGCAGGAAAAGGAGCATCCCAATCCCAGCTGCCTCCCAGAGCAGGATTCCAGCAGGATTCCTCTCATTCCTCACAGGGACTTTCACCCCCCAATGCAAACAGGGGGGTCAGGGGGGCTGTTCCCACGCTTCCCAGGGTCCCTTTGTGTTGGTTTGGTGCCAGGGGATGTCAAGGACCTCCCAGCAGTGCCAAAGGTGGCCTCAATGAGGTGGCACTCGGGGACACTTTGCCAGTCCCTAAAGGGTCAGGAAATAAGGGTGAGGCACCAGCTTGGACAGCAAACTGAAAGCAAGGCATTTGGGATTTGGGATGGCCCTCACTTCCCAATCCCAGCACAAAAATAAATCCCACTTCGTCTCACACAAGAGGTTCCCCAGATTTGGGGTCTCCAGCGCTGGTTTGCTCTGATTATCCCCAAAAATCCAAATTCATTTCCCAGCTGGGTTGGAGCTCCTGTTGCCAAGCAGATCCCAAATTCCCACACCAAACCCCCACACCCACCAAGGGATGAGAGAAAATACAAATTGATGGGGGGAAGGATCTCAGGGACTGGTTTAGGGCTCTTCCCAGCTCCCAAACCTGGAGATGTCCCCCTGGGAAGGGCACCCAGCCCCGTGGCCCCAGGGATCAGCCCCATTTGGGGCAGCTTTTGTGTCCCCCGTGCTCCAGGAGCTCTGGGATCACCGGGGAGAAGCTGGGAAGGCCAAAGTTGAGGATGATTCCAACCTTTCACATCCCCCCTGCAGCTGGGAGGGAGCTGAGCTCTGATTTCTCAGTTTACCTCCAACGTTTGCCCTGGGATTTTCACAGAGCTGGGCTGGGAGGTTTCTCAGGCCCCCTCCAGCCCTGTCCCTGTGCCCACCCCACAGATTCTAGGAACTGCACCCTGCCAGCCTGCCAGGGGTGGCTCTGTCTCCTACCCAGCTCCCCACCCCGTGCTCTTTGGGCCCTGGACCCAGCTCCCCACCCCGTGCTCTTTGGGCCCTGGCCAGCCCTCGGCCTGGCCCAGCAGATGAATTCCAGGGGATATTTGTGCGTCCCTGACCCAATGAATGGAGCTGCTGAGCTCTCAGCTGAGCAAAACCCCGCAGGACAATCCCCCCCATTGATGGGGCTGCTGGAGAGGCTCCCACAGCAGAGCCCTCCTGTCCCTGCCTCTGCTGGGATCTTCCTGGGGAAAAGCTGCTCTGCCCTGGAGAAACCGTGGGCAGGGAGGGCTGGAGTCTCCTTTGGGCACCCACCACGGAGCTGGGAGCTTTGGGAAAATGTTGTAGTGTGATTCCATGGTGTTCCTTTGGGAAAGGGGTTGTGGTGTGATTCCATGGTGTTCCTTTGGGAAAATGTTGTGGTGTGATTCCATGGTGTTCCTTTGGGAAAGGGTTTGTGGTGGTGATTTCATGGTGTTCCTTTGGGAAA
This sequence comes from Calcarius lapponicus, assembly GCA_039654755.1. Lineage (NCBI taxonomy): Eukaryota > Metazoa > Chordata > Aves > Passeriformes > Fringillidae > Calcarius > Calcarius lapponicus. The sequence continues at coordinate 11,079 of JBBFKN010000247.1, forward strand.
GGGTTGTGGTGTGATTCCATGGTGCTCCTTTGGGAAAGGGTTGTGGTGGAATTTCATGGTGCTCCTTTGGGAAAATGTCGTGGTGGGATTCCATGGTGTTCCTTTGGAAACGGTTGTGGGTGTGATTCCATGGTGTTCCTTTTGGGAAAGGGTTGTGGTGTGATTCCATGGTGTTCCTTTGGGGAAATGTTGTGGTGTGATTTCAGAGTTTACCCCAGAACTCCCTACAGGGTCCCTCCCCTGATAATCCCTCCCAGGTGTGTCAGTCATCCTTCCTTTCCTTCCCTGACCTCTCCAGCACTGTCTGTCAATCCTCCCTCCCAGGTGTGTCATTTTTTGGGCATTCCTGCAGACACCTGGGGACAGCAGAGCTCCCCCATCTCTGCCCTTTCTCATTCTCCCACTGAGGAATATTCAGAATTCCCTGCCCAAGCCTCGTTCTGCTACTGAGGAATATTCAGAATTCCCTTTCCAAGCCTTTTCCTCGTTCTCCCACTGAGGAATATTCAGAATTCCCTGTCCAAGCCTTTTCCCCCTCCTCCTGTAGCTCTGCTCCCCAGGAACTCTCCAAAGGTGTGTCAGCCACCTCTCCTTTCCTCTCCCAGCACTGTCAGTCCTGGCATTCCAGAAGGGAATTCTCCAGTGATTGGGCAGATTCAAAGGATGCCCTCCACCCCTGGGGGGCACTGGGCCATCCAGGTGTTCTTTGTCCCTTGAGACCTCCCCTCCTGTCCCTGCTTGGTGGCTCCCTGCCCCTTCCCTCCTCCCTTCTATTGGAATAATTACCAATAGAGATGGACGGGATGGACCTGAGCTTTTCTGGCCCTTGGTGCTGAACCAAATAGGGGCAACTGTGGTGTTTCACCCCAGAGACACTTTTGGCCAGTTGGGTGTGTGGTGTTTCACCCAGAGACACTTTTTTGTGGTGTTTCACCCCAGAGATACCCCAGAAACACCACAGTTGCCACTAATTGGTTCAGCAGCAAAGGCCAGACAAGCCGAGGCACATCCAGTCCCCAATATTGGTAATTCCAATAGGAAAAGGGAGTGCACAGCCTGAAAATTCACACCCTGAGCATTCACACCCTGAGAATTCCCTGCTGGGCATGGGAGCATCCTGAGGGACCCAAAGCCACGCTGCCTCCCTGTCCCTTGGCTCCCCCAAAAACCCTCCTTGGGCCATGCCCAGCAAGGAGTGGATCAGCTCCCAGTGCCACGCTGCACTTGGGGAAGGAGGAACCTCCTAAAGGGAGCAGACTCCCATTAACGAGGGAGAAATACTAAAAAAATCCTAAAAAAAACCCAAAAAAACCTCGGAGATGTCGATTTTCCAGCTGCTCTCCATGCTCCGTGCTGCCCCATAACCACACTTTAAACACGATTTTATGATGCAAACAGGCAGAAAGCTCCTGCTGGGAGCTTGTGGGAGCTTAGAGAGAGGGAGGGAGAAGCAGCCCAGGTGGACACCAGGGCTTGGAGCTCCTCAGAGGCTGAGCCAGGGCTAGGCCTGGCTTGGCTCTGGCTGCCAACCACAGCTCGGAGCCACTGCTGGTGCCCATCCGGCACGGGGAAAGAGCAAACACAGCAGTGGGAAGGGCTCTGGAGGGCAGGAGACAGTGCTGGAGGAGTTTTCCCGCTGGTTTGGCTTCTCCTGAGCCCTGGGAGCCGGGCTGGGCCCACAGCCAAGGCTTGGCCAGAGGCACCAGCGAGCGCTCGCCCACCTCCAGCTGCTACCACCCACGTTTGGGGGAACAAGAGAGAGGCTGTGCTGCTGGAAAATCGGTCAGAAAATGCCAATTGCTTGGTCAGAGCTTCTGGGTTTAAAAAAAAAAAAAATGGAGTTTGAGTGACACAAACCCTTCTGTACAAACTCATTCCCCACGGGACAGCTTTGCTTTCTGTTGAGGACCAAAAAACCCCAAGAATTGTGCTGGGTGCCCAATCTGAAAAGTGCCACACACAAAATATTGCAGTTTCAGTTGGTATTTTTACTTCTTTTCTTGGAGTTGTGTGTTGTTCTGGATCTGCTGTTGTGGGAGCTTCCAAAATTATTTGGATGAATATTTCAACATTTTTTAAAAAGAAATGGAGTTTGAGTGACACAAACCCTTCTGTACAAACTCATTCCCCACGGGACAGCTTTGCTTTCTGTTGAGGACCCAAAAAAAACCCCAAGAATTGTGCTGGGTGCCCAATCTGAAAAGTGCCACACACAAAATATTGCAGTTTCAGTTGTATTTTTACTTCTTTTTTTGAAGTTGTGTGTTGTTCTCCTGGATCTGTTGTTGTGGGACCTTCCAAAATTACCTTACCCACCCACCATTCCTTACCCCCCATCCCATCTCTCCATCAACCTTTCCTTATCCATCAGGATAAGGATTCCTTATCCCTCATTCCATCCCTTCACCAGCCATTCCTTATCCCTCCATCAATCCTTCCTTATCCCTCATCCCATCCCTCCATCAGCATTCTTTATCCCTCATTCCATCCCTCCTTCAATCCTTCCTTATCCCTCCACCAGCCATTCCTCATCCCTCCGTCAATCCTTCCTTATCCCTGCACAGCCATTTCTTATCCCTCATCCCATCCCTTCTCCAGCCATCCCTTATCCATCCCCCCACCATTCCTTATCCCTCATTCCATCCCTCCACCAGCCATTCCTTATCCCTCCATCAATCCTTCCTTATCCCTTCATCCCATCCCTCCACCATTCCTTATCCCTCCATCAACCCTTTCTTATTCCTCATCCCATCCCACCATCAACCTTTCCTTACCCATCAACCATTCCTTATCCATCCACAGCCATTCCTTATCCCTTCATCCCATTCCTTCACCAGCCATTCCTCACCCATCCACCACTCCTTACCCCTCATCCCATCTGTCCATCAACCTTTCCTTATCCATCAGGATAAGGATTCCTTATCCCTCATTCCATCCCTTCACCAGCCATTCCTTATCCCTCCATCAATCCTTCCTTATCCCTCATCCCATCCCTCCATCAATCCTTCCTTATCCATCCACAGCCATTCCTTATCCCTCATTCCATCCCTCCACCAGCCATTCCTTATCCCTCCATCAATCCTTCCTTATCCCTTCACCCCATCCCTCCATCAGCATTCTTTATCCCTCATTCCATCCCTCCCTCAATGCTTCCTTATCCCTCCACCATTCCTTATCCCTCCACCATTCCTTATCCCTCATTCCGTCCCTCCACCAGCCATTCCTTATCCCTCCATCAACCCTTCTTTATCCCTCATCCCTCCATCAACATTTCCTTATCCATCCACCATTCCTTCCACATCCACCATTCCTTATCCATCCACAGCCATTCCTTATCCATCCACCATTCCTTACCCATCCACAATTCCTTGTCCATCAACCATTCCTTATCCATCCACAGCCATTCCTTATCCCTCATCCCATCTCTCCATCAACCTTTCCTCATCCATCAGGATAAGAATTCCTTATCCCTCATCCCATCCCTTCTCCAGCCATTCTTTATCCATCCACCATTCCTTATCCATCCACAGCCATTCCTCATCCCTCCATCAACCTTTCCTTATCCCTCATCCCATCCCTCCATCAACATTTCCTTATCCATCCACCATTCCTTACCCCTCATCCCATCTCTCCATCAACCTTTCCTTATCCATCAGGATAAGAATTCCTTATCCCTCATCCCATCCCTTCTCCAGCCATTCCTTATCCCTCCATCAACCTTTCCTTATCCCTCATCCCATCCCTCCATCAACATTTCCTTATCCATCCACCATTCCTTCCACATCCACCATTCCTTATCCATCCACAGCCATTCCTTATCCATCCACCATTCCTTACCCATCCACAATTCCTTATCCATCAACCATTCCTTATCCATCCACAGCCATTCCTTATCCCTCATCCCATCTCTCCATCAACATTTCCTTATCCATCAACCACTCCTTACCCATCTACCACTCTTTATCCATCAACCATTCCTTATTCATCCACAGCCATTCTTTACTCATCAACCATTCCTTACCCATCAACCCTTCCTTATCCCTCATCCCATCCCTCCCCTGCCCTTCCCTATCCCCGTTCCTTTTCCCATTTTCCCACTCAAAGGCCACCCCAGGGCACAGCAAGGGCACGGTCACTTGGCCAAGCTCCGTTTGCACACCCCAAAAACCCCCAGGAATTCTGGGCTGAGCTTTCCCCCTGTGTCCTGCAGAGCCACGGGACAGCAAAACCCCTCCCTGAGCCCCCAGCTGGGGCTGTCCCTCCTGGTGCCAAGGGGATTAAAAACCAGGATCCTGCAGGACAAACAAGGACACTTCTGCTCCTCCCCAGCCCTCATCGCCCTCCCGCCTCTTTTTCACTCAAACCCTCCCAGAAACGCTCCTGGTTTGACACCCACCAGGTGTTCCAGGGGTTTTTTTCCAGGTTTCCCCCCTCCCAGGGCGAGGAGGGACCCGGAGCTGCCTCTGCTCCCGTGGGAATCTCCCCAGCCCCCCCTGCATGCCACCGGCTCTGTTTGCTTTGGATGCCACCACCGGGGGTGACTCAAAGTGACCTTTCCTGTTTTCCCAGTCAAGGCCTCAGATCAGGCACAAGATGTTGGGAATGAATCAATGAATCCTCTCCAGGGGCTGACTGGGAGCTGCTGGGGGGGGGAAGGAGATGCTGGATGGGGGAAAACTGCTGGATTAGAGAAAGGAGCTGCTGGGTGGGAAAAGGAGCTGCTGGATTGGGGAAAGGAGCTGCAGGATCAGAAAGGGATGCTGGATTGGGGAAAAGGAGATGCTGGATTGGGGAGAGGAGCTGCAGGATCAGAAAGCTGTTGGGTGGGAAAAGGAGCTGCTGGATCAGAGAAAGGAGCAGCTGGATCAGAAAGGAGCTGCTGGATTTTAGAAAGGAGCTGCTCTGGATCAGAGAAAGGAGCTGCTGCGTGGGGAAAAGGAGCTGTTGGGGGAAAGGAGTTGCTGGGTGGGAGAAAAGAGCTGCTGGATCAGAAAGGAGCGGCTGGATCAGGGAAAGAACCTGCAGGATAAGAAAGGAGCTGCTGGATTTTAGAAAGGAGCTGCTGGATGGGGAAAAGGAGGTGCTGGATCAGGGAAAGGAGCTGCTAGGTGGGAAAAAGGAGCTGCTGGATTGAAAAGAATCTGCTGGATTTTAGAAAGGAGCTGCTGGATCAGAAAAGAGATGCTGGGTTGGGGGAAGGAGCTCCTGGATCAGAAAGGAGCTGCTGGGTGGAAAAAAGGAGCTGCTGGGGTAAAGGTGTTGCTGGGTGGGAAAAGGAGCTGCTGGTTTGGAGAAAGGAGCTGCTGGATCAGGGAAAAGAGCTGCTGGATCAGAAAGGAGCTGCTGGGTGGGAGAAAAGAGCTGCTGGGTTGGGGAACTGGAGCCTCGTTGTCTCAGCTGAGTGAGGGCCCCTCAAAGCCCTTCCCAGGGCCCTTCCTGGTGCCAGGGACGCTCCTGGGGACGCCCAGCAGTGCCAGCCCCACCCCAGGGTCACAGCCCAAGGCCCTCAGCATCCCCAGGGTCACAGCCCAAGGCTCATCCCCAGCACTGCCAGGAGGAAAGCACAGATTGCCCCAGAGAGCCCTGAGCCATGGAGCAGGAGCTGTGGGACAGAGCTTCCTCAGCCCAGCCCCCAAATCCCCCTAAAACTGCCCCAAAAGAGCCAAAATTTGCCAGCAGAGCCCTCGCAGGCAGAGAGGTCTCTCCCCACACAAGGACACTCCACGGTCACCCTGCTGCCCTCCTGGTTTTTCCTCTCCCCAAAGCTGCCAGACCAGTAGGACTGGATTGGGTTCTCTCTGGAGGATTTCTATTTTTATTTTTTATTTTTTTTTCCTTTTCCCTGTCCCCAAATATATCCCCGGTGCCCCAGTCATAGAGGAAAAATGTGGGTGTTGCTGAGCAGTTTCGGGTCCCTGGGGAGAGCTCAGATTTGTCACCTTTGTGGGGGCTGTTGTTCAGGTTGGGACCTCTTGGACACCAAACCCGGAGCATTTGATACCAAAGGATAAAATACCTGATTCTGTTCAGTCCTGGAGCCAATTGAGGACAAATTATAAGGTGGCAGATAAGGGGATAATGAAATTAAAGCCCACGAGGAGCTGCATGTGCAGGAGGAAAGGGGATCCTGCTTTTCCCTGGATAATCCTCAGGGATTCTCTGGGGTCGGGGACGGGGGACTGTGCACGTGGCTGCTCTGTTTCTCAGCAGGGTTTTACCAAATCTCCACAAATTACCAGAAAAAATGGATCCCTTCAACATCCCCTGTGTGGAATTTGGCTGGAATTGGAGCAGGAGGACAGAGATCAAAAACCCAAAACCATCCCTGAACCCTGTCTGGATTGAGCTCAGGCACACAAAACTCCACATCACTCATTTCCCAGGAAAAAATTCCCACCAGGATCTTTTTCCTTTTGTTCCTATCACTAATTTTAAGAAAGAAAATTGATTAAAAATGGGTAAATTTTGATGGTGATCCCCCTGTCTCCAGCATTCCCTGCAGGGCATTTTCCCTTTTCTCCATATCCTGGATTTTTCAGAAAAAATGGATTCAAATAAGTAGAAAATTCTCGTGATCTCAGAAACCTCAGAGATTTTCAAACCCAGCCCAGAGCGTTCAGTGAAGAGCAAACATTCCCCTCCGCCAGGCCCTGGGGACAAAACTCCACATCACTCATTTCCAAGGGAAGAATTCCCACCAGGGAAATTTCCTTTTCTCCCTGTCATTCATTTATAAGAAAGAAAATGGGTAAATTTTGCTGGTGATCCCCTGTCTCCAGAATCCCCGGCAAGGCATTTTCCCTTTTCTCCATCCTGTCTCCAGCATTCCCTGCAGGGCGTTTTCCCTTTTCTCCGTATCCCAGATTTTCAAGAAAAAACGGACTGAAATAAGTAGAAAGTTCTGAATTTCTGAGTCTCCTGGTGATCTCAGAAGCCTCAGAGATTTTTGAACCCAGCGCAGAGCGTTCAGTGAAGAGCAAACATTCCCCTCCGCCAGGCCTGGCCCATCCCGGGGCTGCCAGATCCCCAAATCCTCCTTTGTTCCTCCACTCCTGACGGGTTTTTTTCCTCCTTTCCCTGCTCTTTTCTCCCCTGTCAGGTAACAATGCCTCCTTTCAGGCCCTGCCAGAGCTCGGCTCCGATAAGAGCTGGCAGAGGAGGGAGCTGCCATCAATATTTGGGTGAATTTTAACTCCCTGAGCGCAGCCTTGGGGGGGATCAGCGAGCACCTGGCTCCAAGCTCCTCTTCCCAACCCCTCCATTCCCGCTAAATCCCTCTCCAGCGGCTGCAAAGACCGAGCTTAAAGCCGGGACTAAACCTCCAGCACCCAGGTACCGTTCTCCCCCGCGCTTCTTTCCTTTAAGCTCCGCTTAAACATCCCCGTTAAGCCCGGCTTGATTTCGGCCAGCAGAGCCCGCGACCCGAATTTCTCCAGCGCGGCTTTAGGAGTTTGGTGTTAAAAATTAAACCTGGGGATGAGCTTTGTCCCCTCCGAGATTTTGGGATCTTTTTTTTTTGCTGTTTTCCTCCTGTTCTTCCCCATCCAAAACGGGTTTGGATGTTGTGTAGGAGCACAGGATTGTGATAAAGAGAGGTTGGAGCCTGACAGTGAATTAAAGTCCATATAAACCATTCAGAGCTCTGTTTGAAATCAGATTTTCCCTGCAAAAATAAAATTCAGTGATATCCTGTCAGGCAGGCAGAAACTTTCTGTGTGATTATTAAGACCTAGCAAACATTTCTCAAAAAAAAATTAAAAAAATAAAAAGCCCTGAGAGCTGGAGGGTGTTACGCTCAGAATAAACTTTTCCCACTTAGCAGCAGGATGAGTTTTTTTCCACCAAAAAAAAACCAAATCTGATTTTTGCCAAGCTAAATGGCCAGAGCATATTTCTAATCTGTCACAGGTAGGAGAGACAGGCACAGAAAATCCAGCACTCCCTGCCCTCCTCGTTTCTGGATTTTTATCTTCCTCTCCCTTCATTTGAATTTTTAATGAGTGTTTTCCTTCTCACCGTAAGCCGTCCCTGCTTTTTCTGCCACTTCAGCAAAGGAAAATGGAATAAATGATGCTCCTCTGCCAGGCCCTCCTCGTAAAATTGAAGGTAAATAAATAAATTAATTCAAGAGCAGCTCTGCTGATGAATTTTAATTTAGAGAGGAATTAAAGCAGCACCTCTCGGCTGCCTCGGTGGCTCCAGGGCTTTTCCTGCCCGTTGGAGGCTCCAGAAAATCAGTGAAAATTTCATTTCAGCCCCTCCTGAAGGAGATCCAGGCTCCTCAGCCCCTTGGAAACTCCTTGAATTATCAGGGACAGGGCAGAAAATGGGAAATTCCATGAGGATCTCAGGGATGCAGCACCAGAATGGGCACCTCAAAATGCCCTGGGAAGGCTTTTCCCATGGGAAAGGGATTTGGGAGCCTCCTGGTGCTGGGACGGAGCTCCCTCAGCATCTGGGAAATGAAATCCCACAGGTGGGAAAGGCTCAGCAGCACTGCCAGGGCCACATCCCCCATCCCTGAGCCACGGAGGGACACGGCAGAGGCAAAAATCCCAAAAATCCCCAAAAATCCCCAAAAAATCTCCGAAATAATCCCAAAATTTAAAAATAAATCCCCCCAAAAATAATCCCCAAAAATCCAAAAAAAACTCCCAGAAATAAAAAGAAATCCCCCCCAAAATCCCCAAAATAATCCCAAAAATCCCCAAATTGGAGCAGAGCAAGCCCAGAGCGTGGCAGGTTCAGCACCCCCAGGGTGGCATCGGGGACAGGAGGGGACTCAGCCCCTTCCCGCTGCCACAACCCCAGGGAAAAAATCCAGCAGAAACCCCCAAAAATGAGCCAAACTCTGATGGGTTTTGGTTTAAAAATGATGATTTTTGTGAAATAAAAGATTTACAGAGAGCCTGCACTTTTCCAGGCCCAGCTCTAGGCCTGCCTACGTGAGCCTGGCTTTAAATCCGTGCATATCCCCCTCCAACAAATCCCTGTTTATTGCTCAGCAGAGCAAACTGCGGCGTTTTTTTTACATCAATAATCCCCGTGTCAATAAACTCCCCACCCTGAGCAAACTGCGAGGGATCCCGGCGCAGATTTCTCTATTTTTCAAATAAATCATCCTTCCCCCCCACCACAGCACCCCTCCCTGGAGCTGGCAGCTCCGATTTCCAACCCAGCAGCTGGAAACAACCCAAACAAACAATTTTACAAGTTCCAGAAGTCCCAAAAACCCCTCCACCCCTTTTTTTTAGTTTTATTTCTTTTTTTTTTTTTAATTTATTCGAATTTCTCGCTCGAATTTGAGAGGAAACGGGTGACCCAGGGACATCTGCAAGCCATTAGGGTCCAGACTTCAGGTAGCTCCCAGCAACACGTGCTGGCCACATTACACCCTCCAAGGAGATTTCCACAACTTTCCTTCTCCAAATAAACAGCCTGCGTTGGGCAGGAGCTGCACAAACAGGTAGAGAGAATGGCAGTTTTATTCCCTTCGCCCAGTTCTGGGGGATTTTCTTGTAAAGCTGCTGCCGGGCTCTGTAATTTGAACTATTGCTGGGCAAACAGAGCGGGGCCGCTTGGAAATCGCAGCGTCGGGGTGGGAGAGGGGAATGGGGAATTCGGAGTTACGGGGGTGGGTGGGGGGAAATGGAGGGGGGGAAATAGAGGGTAAAAAAAGAGGGGTAAAATAGAGGGATTGAAAATAGATTAAAAATAGAGGGGTAGAAAATGGAGCGGTAAAAAATAGAGGGGCAAAAAATGGAGGGATAAAAATAGACGATAAAAATAGAGGGGTAAAATAGAAACCAAAATAGAGGGGTAAAGAATAGAGGGATAAAAATAGAGGGGGAAAATAGAGGGGGTAAAATAGAGGGGGGGGAAATAGAGGGGGAAAATAGAGTGGGGAAAATGGAGTGGTAAAAATAGAGTGGGGAAAATAGAGGGATAAAATAGGGGGATAAAAGAGAAAAAAATAGAGGGGTAAAGAATAGAGGGGTAAAGAATAGAGGGGGGAAATAGAGGGGGGAAAATGGAGAGGTAAAAATAGAGGATAAAAATAGAGGGGTAAAATAGAGGGATAAAATAGAAACATATAGAGGGGTAAAGAATAGAGCAGTAAAAAATAGAGGGGCAAAAAATGGAGGGATAAAAATAGAGGGGGAAAAATAGAGGAGGAAAATAGAAACCAAAATAGAGGGGTAAAGAATAGAGGGATAAAAATAGAGGGGGAAAACAGAGGGGGTAAAATAGAGGGGGGGAAATAGAGTGGGAAAAATGGAGTGGTAAAAATAGAGTGGGGAAAATAGAGGGATAAAATAGAGGGATAAAAGAGAAAAAAACAGAGGGGTGAAGAATAGAGGGGTAAAGAATAGAGGGGGAAAATACAGGGGGAAAAGAGAGGGGGGAAAATGGAGGGGTAAAAATAGAGGATAAAAAGGGAGGGGTAAAATAGAGGGATAAAATAGAAAAAAATATAGAGGGGTAAAGAATAGAGGGATAAAAAATGGAGGGGGAAAATAGAGGGGGGGAAATAGAGAGGGAAAATAGAGGGGGAAAATGGAGAGGTAAAAATAGAGGGATAAAAATAGAGGGATAAAATAGAAAAAATATAGAGGGGTAAAGAATAGAGGGATAAAAAGTAGAGGGGGAAAATAGAGGGGGGGAAATGGAGGGATAAAATAGAGAGATAAAAAATAGAGGGAAAAATAGATGGGTAAAAGAAGGGGGAAAATAGAAGGGAAAAAATTGAGGGATAAAATAGAGGGAGAAATATAGAAGGGTAAAAATAGAGGGGGGGAAAATAGAGGGTTAAAAAGTAGAGGGGTAAAATAGAGGGATAAAAAATAGAGGTGTAAAAATATCAAAAATTAGAATCCATCAGGAGTTAAAATTTGGGGCGGGATTATTTTTTCTAAATTTTTGAGCAGGTTTTGTAGCTTGTCAAGGAATTCAAATTCTCTTGCGCCTCGCTGAGAGAGATTTCACGGTGCCCACTCAGTGACATGGATGGGGATTTATCCCTGATTTCTAAGAAAAAATGGATAAAAAGAGGCAGGAAATGCTGGTGCCACCAGCATTCCCTGCAGGACATTTCCCCTTTTCTCTGTGTCCCTCATTTATTTAAGAAAAAAGTTGTAAAAGTGGGTAAATTCTGATGGGGATCCTTTGCCACCAGCATTTCCCTTGTCTCCATTTCTAAGGAAAAAATTCCCACCAGGATCTTTTCCCTTTTATCCCTTTCACTCATTTAGTTTAAAAAAAGGATAAAAATGGGTAAATTATGATGGTGATCCTCTGTCTCCAGCATTCCCTGCAGGGAATTTTCCCTTTTCTCCCCATCACTCATTTCTGAGGACAAATTGATAAATACAGGTGGGAAATGATGATGGTCCTGTGCCAGCAGCATTCCCTGCAGGGAATTTTCCCTTTTGTGGAGAGCTCTGATCGTCAGGAATTAAAATTCCCTCTTTTGTCCTCATTCTCAGAATTTCCTCGTGGCTTGAATTGGTTTTTCTAGAATTTCAAGTTGCATTTTGAGCGGGGGAAAGAAAGAATAAATTCAGAATAATTCTCTTTTTTTTCGTCTAGGAGAAAACTCTTTGGGAAAGGAGGGAACGCTTTGGGGAGGGAATTTCCAGGAGAGGGATAAATTTTCCATGTAGGCAAAGTTTGCAAGAGTTTGGAGCCAAAAATCCTGGAGCAAAGAAATAAATAATGAAAGAAAGAATGAAAGAAATGGTCAAATAAATCAATAAATCTGGAGGTTTAGGGAAGAGGGGGGGGGAATATTTATTTATGAAATGGTAAAATAAATCAATAATTAAATATTCCCCAAATCTCCAGATGAATCCCTTTAATGTCCAGGAATAAAATAAAAAGAAATCCCAGGACGGTTTGTGACGTCCAAGGCTGTGCCCGGAGGTTTCCAGCTGGGGGAGAAGGAGCAGCAAAAAGGGAATTATTTCTGTTTTCCAAGGTGAAGCCAGGGAATGCTGCGAGCTCCCAGCTGGGAATGGGAACAAACCCACCCCAGATTCCAGATTTTCCGCCCCAAACTTGGAGCTGCCCATCAGCAACGGCATTTCTGCTAAAAATCCCAATTTTTTCCTCAGATTCTCCTCTTTTTAGCACTCCCCAACCTTTTTTTTTCCAGGGGCAAACAGCTTTTCCCTGCTCCCAATTTCTCTCCTGTCTCACCCTAATCCCAATTCCTCCCAAATTTTGCCTTTTTGGGGTGATTTTGGACATTAACCCCACTATTCCAGGGGCAGCCAGCTCAGAAACAATCGAGATCATTTCAACCCCAGGGCTGGGATTATTCTCCCCAAATTCCAGAATTTTCTCCCCAGGGGAAATCCTTCTCGATGGTGTTTTGAGGCATAAATTTAAAAAATGAATTTTGGAGTCTTCAGGCTGCTGTTTGTTTTATATCTTCAAAAAAGAAGGGGGAAATTCCTCTTTTCTGATGGGTTTTTTCAGCTGAATTTACAAAGTGAATAAAATCACAAGGAATTCTCAGCTGAATTCACAAAGTGGATAAAATCTCAATGAATTCTGAGCTAAATTTACAAAATCAATCCAATCCTGAATAATTTTCAGCTGAATTTAAAAAAATAATCCGATCCAAAGGAGTTCTCAGCTGAATTTACAAAATTAATCCAATCCCAAGGAATTCTCAGCTGAATTTACAAAGTGAATAAAATCTCAATGAATTCTCAGCTGAATTTACAAAATTAATCCAATCCCAAGGAATTCTCAAGTGAATTTACAAAATTAATAAAATCCCGAGGAATTCTCAGCTGAATTTTAAAAATTTATCCAGTCCTAATGGATTCTGAGCTGAATTTACAAAACTGATCCAGTCCAAAGGAATTCTCAGCTGAATTCACAAAGTGAATAAAATCGCAATGAATTCTGAGCTGAATTTACAAAATGAATCCAATCCCAAGGAATTCTGAGCTGAATTTACAAAATGAATCCGACGCAAATGAATTCTGAGCTGAAATTTCAAATTTGAAGGCAATTCTTGAAGGAATAATTTCCATTTTAAGGCCCCAAGGCCGTTCCCCCCTCCTCAGCTCCTGTTTTATTCCCTGGATCAGCTGGAAATGGGATCAAGGAGCTCCACACCAACCCCATGGGATCCCCAAATTCTCCCCCCAAAACCCAAATTCCATCCCTGCACCAGGAATATTTGGGAGGGAAATTCTGTGGCATTTTACAGCTGGAATGGCAAAATGTGGGATCCTGGAAAGGCGGCTGGGAAAATCAGGGAAAAGCTGAAATTTCTGGGAAAACCAAGCACAGGCTGAGCCTTCCCTGCTGCCAGTGGAGAGGGAAAAGCCAAAATGTGGGAATATTTCTGTGGGATGCAACCCCACTCTTGGATTTCATAAAATGTCACTGATGAGGAGGAGGATTCTCAATTTTTCCATTAATTAAGCTGTGATTAATTAATTAACCAGCCCTGCCAAAACCTCCCTCTGAAAACGCAGGAGCAAACATTCCTGGATAAATCCAAAGGCACAATCACACCTGGAATTCCACATTTTCGGTTAGGGATCAAAAATTGATCCAGTTTTATATGAAAATTCAGATTCTGCTGCAGGAACATCTCTGGTTTTAGGGAATTCCTGCACACCCCGAAGTTTGTGGGGTGCACCAGGAGCAGGGAATGTTTTTCCAGGATCTGCAGCTTCTCCTTGGATTTCTGCCCCACTGGAGGGGGTGGCAGGGCAGAGGGGACACGGGGACATCCCAGCATCCCTGGGGAACATTCCCAACACCAATCCCAAATTCCAGTGGTTGGAGCAGAGTTTATACCCTCCTAACACCAATCCCAAATCCCAAAGGTCAGAGCAGAGCTCAAACCTTCCCAACACCAATCCCAAATCCCAAAGGTCAGGAGCCTGAACCTTCCCAAATTCCAGGGATCAGAGCAGAGCCTGAACCTTCCCAACACCAATCCCAAATCCCAGGGACCAGAGCCTGAATCTTCCCAACCCCAATCCCAAATCCTAAAGGTCAGAACACAGCCTGAACCCTCCCAACACCAATCCCAAATATGGGGGTCAGAGCAGAACCTGAACATTCCCAACACCAATCCCAAATCCCAAAGGTCAGGAGCCTGAACCTTCCCAAGTTCCAGTGGTTGGAGCAGAGTTTATACCCTCCTAACACCAATCCCAAATCCCAAAGGTCAGAGCAGAGCTCAAAGCTTCCCAACACAAATCCCAAATCCTGAGCAGAGCCTGAACATTCCCAGCCCCAATCCCAAATCCCAAACGTCACAGCAGAACTCCAACCTTCCCAACCCCAATCCCAAATCTGAATCTTCCCAACCCCAATCCCAAATCCCAGGGGTTGGAGCAGAACCTGAACATTCCCAACATCAATCCCAAATCCCAGGGATCAGAGCCTGAACCTTCCCGAAACCAATCCCAAATCCTGAGGGTTGGAGCAGAGATCAAATCCTTCCAGCCCTAATCCCAAATCCTGAGCAGAGCTCAAACCTTCCCCAACCCCAATCCCAAATCCTGGGGGTTAAAGCAGAGCCTGAACCTTCCCAACACAAATCCCAAATTCCCATGGCTGGAGAAGAGCCTGAACCCTCCCAACACCAATCCCAAATCCAGGGGTCAGAGCAGAGCCCAAACCTTCCCAACCCCAATCCCAAATCCTGAGGTTTAAAGCAGAGTCCAAAACTTCCCAATACCAACCCCAAATCCTGAGCAGAGCCCGAACCTTCCCAACACCAACCCCAAATCTGAACCTTCCCAACACCAACCCCAAATCTGAACCTTCCCAACACCAACCCCAAATCTGAACCTTCCCAACACCAACCCCAAATCTGAACCTTCCCAACACCGATCCCAAATCCAGGGGTCAGAGCAGAGCCTGAACCTCCCCAGCATCAAAGGGGCTCCCCCAAAAATCCATAAAACAACTTCTGAAGCACAACTCAGCTGAAGCACGGCCTTATTTTCAATTTGGGCAGAAAAACCTCCCCAGATCCAGCCCCCACTCCCAAAATTCCCATCTCCTCCACTAACTCTTGGAAAGCTTATTCCCTGAAAACCAGGGATTTGATTGAGCACAAGGAGCAGGAAAAACCCATCAAACAGGGGCTTTAATCCCCACTAAAAACCTTCCCTGGCCACTTTGGATAAAACAATGTTCATTCCAGAAAAAGGGGAAGGAAAACTTCCATCCAGCAGCAGCGGCTTGCAGAGGCAGCTCCCACCCGGCTGTGATTAATCAGCTTGTCCACCTTGTCCAAATAGCCCATCGAGCAATAATTAAAAATAATAAGCCAGAAATTATCGAATCACACACAATAAGCGCCGAGCTCCTTCCCCTTTCGCTTTTGTTTATTGTTCAAACTTGTCAAGCCCCTCGAGCTCCCGGCAGAGCCCCTTCCCAGCAGATGGATTTGCAGCATGAGAAATGTCCAAATGTCCCGATTCCGACCCTTCCCGTTCAATCCGTGACCCTCCCGGATTGTCCCCGCGCTGTTCCTGCCAATCAGCAGCGGCAGGGCCGGGGGACAATCTGTTGTCACCACGTTTTGCTCCTCTCCAGGTATATTTTGTTCAGATTTTGGCCCCAGCAGCTCCAGCTGAGATCAGAGCGATCCCCTGCCTGCGTTTGCTTTGGTGTTCTGCAATAAATCGATTTATGAAATGAGGTTTGGGGAGCTAAACTCCAGCGTGCGCCACCCTAGAGCTGGGATTACCCAGGGAAAATAATCCAAATTGTCACCTGGAATATTTGCTGGAAGTTTACCTTTATCACCGCAAATAACAAGGCAAAATTCAGCGGCCCTCTCCTGGAAAATTGGATATTTAGCAAAGGAAAGAAATACAAGTCTGGGAAAAGCTTTCTTGGTGTTTCAGGAATAAAAAAAAACCCAAATTCCCCTGGAGAAAAGCAGAAAAGCTTCGCTCTGCTCCTGCAGACAAAGGCTCCGGGACAGAGCACAGCCACTTACCTTAAACTCACCCAGAGCAAAACTACTTCCCAAAAAAGTTTGCAAGCAAAAAAAAATTAAAAAAAAAAATTAAAACCAACCCAAAATCATCACCAGAACCTCAGGGAAAACTAAAAACAACCAAGGAGAGGCTTTCGAGCGCGTTTATTCCCAGCTCCTTCCCCGCTGCCTTGTCCTTTTTTTTTTATTTTTAATTTTATATTTTAATTTTTTTTAATTTTTTTTTCCAATACCTTGAAAGCCCCCCTGGTCAGGGTTAACGACGACAATCGCGACAGGGCTGCCCCGAGGGTTGTCCGGCCGCACAAAGGCTGCGAACGAAAGCAGCGGAAGGAAAGCGGCCGCCAGAAAGCCCCAACTTTAACGCTCGAGTTGCGATGAAAAATTTCTGGGCAAGGAGCAGAACTCGGAGGTTTCTGCCCCAAAAAGGCGCCGGGGAGCGCGGGGGAGAAGGAGGGAGGCGGGAAAGGGGCGCAGCTTTTTTGGGCAGCTCCCACCAAATCCAAATCCTGAAGAGCCGGCAAGCCGGGATGGGTTTGACTGCCCACCTGGACGGGGGGCGCGGGGAGAGCCCCGATTTCATCCGGAACGTTCCTGCACAGGGAAATATCCCGCAGATAACCCCGGGCAGCCCCGGCCGGGCCTTCCCAGACCTGATCCGACCGGCAAAACTTTGATTTCTGTGCAGAGGGGGGAGGGAAGAGGCCGCTCCCTTCCCCGGGCACGGCTCCAGGATGCTGGACCGGGATGGGGAACGGGGAACCGGGATTGGGATGGGAACGGGATGGAGAACCGGGATGGAGAACCAGGATGAGAACCAGGATGGGGAACCGGGATCCGGGATTGGGATGGGGAACCAGGATGGAGAACCGGGATCCGGGATTGGGATGCGGAACCGGGATCCGGGACTGGGATGAGGAACCAGGATCCGGGACTGGGATGCGTGACTGCGATGGGGAACCAGGAGACAGGATCGGGATGGGGAACCGGGATGCAGGATCAGGATGAAGACCGGGATGCGGGGATCGGGATGAAGAACCGGGATTAGGAAGGCGGAATGGGAAACCGGGATGAGGAATGGGGATGAGGGTCCCGCAGCCCGTGCGGCCGCGCAGGGGAAAGCGGCCGGGATGGGGAATAACGATAGAAAGAGGAATAACCGGGGAACGCGCCGGTGTCGCAGCGCGGGGTGGGCGGAGGGACGCGCCGGGCACCCCCTCCAAAAAGAAAAAAAATAAAATAAAAAGAAGGAAAAAAAGTTTAAAAAGGAGAAAAAGCCGAAGCGCAGCAGCGACTCCGGGCTTCCCTGGGGCCGGGCACTCTCAGCCCCCGGGGCCGCCCCCGCTCCGTCCCGCGGTACCGGGGGGGGTTCGGGGGGCGCGCCCGGCCCGGCCCGGCCCCGCCGTTCGCTGAGCCTCTGGCGCCCCCTCGGGACGGAGCCGCGCAGCGCCCGCGGGCCCCGCTCCGCTCCGCGCGTCCCGCCCGCCGCCAGCGCGGCTGCAGCGGCCCCGGCGGCGGCGCCTCCATCGGCCACCCGCGGGCACCGGGGGCACGGGCGGGGCGCTGTCACTATCCCGGCTGTCCCCGTTCTATCCCGCTGTCCCCGCTGTCCCCGCTCTGTCCCCGCTGTCCCCGCTCTGTCCCCGCGCTGTCCCCGTTCTATCCCCGCTCTGTCCCCGCTCTGTCCCCGTTCTGTCCCCGCTGTCCCCGCCGCTTGTCGCCGCTCTGTCCCCGTTCTATCCCCGCTCTGTCCCCGCTCTGTCCCCCGCTCTGTCCCCGCTGTCCCCGCTCTGTCGCCGCTCTGTCCCCGTTCTATCCCCGCTCTGTCTCCGCTCTATCCCCGCTGTCCCCGCTCTGTCCCCGCTGTCCCCGCTGTCCCCGCTCTGTCCCCGCTGTCCCCGCTCTGTCCCCGTTCTATCCCCGCTGTCCCCGCTGTCCCCGCTCTGTCCCCCGCTCTGTCCCCGTTCTATCCCCGCTGTCCCTGTTCTGTCCCCGCTGTCGCCGCCGCCGTCGCCGCCCCGGCCGGGCCGTGCCCCCCACGGCTGCGCGGCGCTGCGCCGGCCCCGCCCCCCCGGCGCGGCTCAGCCAATGGGGGCGGAGCGGCCCCCGCGGGCGCGCGCTGTGATTGGCCGGGCCGGGGCGGGCGCGCGGGGTATTTGTGCGCGCGGCGCGCAGCGGCCGCAGAGCCGCGCTGGAGACCGGCGGGGGCCGCCGCGCCCGACACTGCCCCGGGCTCGCCCCGCCTCCCCTGTCCTGGTCCTCATCCTGAGCCTCCTCCCGGCCTCCACAAAGGTTTTTTTCTTTTCCTTTCCTCGTTTCGGAGTTTTTTTTTTTTTTGGTTTTCTTGCTTTTTGTAATTTTTTGTTTTTAGCGTTTTTTTTGCGCTGAGGAGAAGTAATAAAAAGTTTTTTTTTTTGCGAGCCTCCTCTCCGCAGCCGGTGGGAGGACTTTGTTTCTCCGAGTTTTTTACCTTTTTTAACCCATCCCTGCCCTTAGCGCCTAACTTCTAATTTTTTTTTTTTTTTTCAATATTTTTTTCGCTCCCTTGTTCCCCCTCGGCCGCTTTCTCGCATGAATCTCCTCGACCCTTTCATGAAAATGACAGAAGAGCAGGACAAATGTATCTCCGACGCCCCCAGCCCCACCATGTCGGATGACTCCGCCGGCTCCCCCTGCCCCTCTGGATCCGGCTCGGGACACGGAGAACACCAGACCCCAAGAGAACACCTTCCCCAAGGGCGACCCGGACCTGAAGAAGGAGAACGACGAGGACAAGTTCCCGGGTGTGCATCCGGGAGGCGGTTGAGCCAGGTGCTCAAGGGCTACGACTGGACCCTGGTGCCGATGCCGGTGCGGCGGGTGAACGGCTCCAGCAAGAACAAACCGCACGTCAAGAGACCCATGAACGCCTTCATGGTGTGGGCGCAGGCGGCCCGCAGGAAGCTGGCGGATCAATACCCGCATCTGCACAACGCCGAGCTCAGCAAGACCCTGGGCATGCTCTGGAGGTGAGTGCGGGGCCGGGGATGCGGAGTTGAAAAGGCGCTGGGAAAACTTGTGCGGAGCGCAAAACTTGTGAGAAGCCAGAATAGGGAGGGGGAAGTCGGGAAAGTCGTTTCGCTTTGTGCTGTTGGAAAGGGCGGTTTTGGTGCCTGCAGCGGCGGCACCGCGCGGAGCCCCCCGGTTGTTGTTTGTTTGCGCCGCGGGTGCGGAGGAAACGCTGGATTTTGGATTTTGGGCATTGTTGCATCAGCTCGGGCCGGGCCGGAGGGAGCGCGGGGCGATGCGGGGAGGGAGGGAGGGAGGGTGGCGCAGGGCCGGGTGGCCTCCGAGATGCCAGAATAAGGCGGGGAGGGGAGGAAAACACGAGGCGAGTGAGTCACCTGGGGCCACCGCGTCCCCGCAGCGGTGACACGGGGCGGCGAAGCCGGCCCTGGCCGGCAGGGAGTGTCCCCAGAGCGCCGGGGGACAGCGAGATGGGGACACAGGGTGGGGAGGGAGAGAGGGCTGGAGCCATCCTGCAGCTCCGGTCTGGCCAGCGAGGGAATCTGGGGGCGAGGGGGCGACAACCGGAGAGCGCTGGGGACGAGGGGGGTGACAACCGGAGAGCGCTGGGGACGAGGGGCGACAACCGGGGAGCGCCGAGGACAAGGGGGGTGACAACCAGGAGAACACCGGGGACGAGGGGGGTGACAACCGGAGAACACCGGGGGCGAGGGGGGGTGACAACCGGAGAACACCGGGGCGCGAGGGGGGGGTTGACAACCGGAGAGCGCTGGGGTTAAGGGAGGTGACAACCAGCGAGTGTCCCGGGCAGGGGGATCAGCTCGTGGGGGGCTTTGCGTGGCTCTTTGGGGGGATCCGAGGGAGGGATGGGCGCCGGTGTCCCTGCCACGAGTGACCCCGCGCCCCCCGTGGTCCCCCACCCCAGGCTGCTGAACGAGAGCGAGAAGCGCCCGTTCGTGGAGGAGGCCGAGCGGCTGCGGGTGCAGCACAAGAAGGACCACCCCGACTACAAGTACCAGCCCCGGCGGAGGGAAGTCGGTGAAGAACGGGCAGGCGGAGCAGGAGGGAGGGCGCGGAGCAGACCCACATCTCCCCCCCAACGCCATCTTCAAGGCGCTGCAGGCCGACTCGCCCCAGTCCTCGTCCAGCATCAGCGAGGTGCACTCGCCCGGGGAGCACTCGGGTAGGTGCCCGGGGAGCCTGGGGGGGACGGCACGGCTGCCCAGACTGGGCTGAAATCGGGCTTGGGTGAGGGAAGGGAAAGGAAAGATCCAGGAATGCCTGGGGGGGACAGCACGGCTGCCCAGACTGGGCTGAAAATGGGGTTGGTGAGGGGAGGGGGAAGATTCCAGAAATGGAAAAGTCCCAGGAAAGATCCAGAAAAGATCCAGAAAAGCCTGGGGGGGTGCACGGCACGGCCTGCCCACACTGGGCTGAAATTGGGGTTGGTTGAGGGGAGGGAAACATCCAGAAAGATCCAGGAAAGCCTGGGGGGCGCACAGCACAGCTGCCCAGACTGGGCTGAAATTGGGGTTGGGTGAGGGCAGGGGGAAAGAGCCAGGAAAGCCTGGGAGGGGCCACAGCACGGCTGCCCAGACCGGGTTGAGGTTGGGGGGCACGGCACGGCTGCCCAGACAGGGCTGAGGTTGGGGCTGGGTGTGGGAAGGGAAAGGAAAGAGCCAGGAAATGGAAAGATCCAGGAAAGCCTGGAGGGGGGCATGGCACGGCTGCCCAGACCTGGTTGGGGTTGGGTGAGGGGAAGGAAAAGAAAGATCCAGGAAAGCCCTGGAGGGGGCACAGCACGGCTGCCCAGACCGGGTTGAGGTCGGGGGGCACGGCACGGACTGCCCAGACAGGGCTGAGGTTGGGGTTGGGTGAGGAGAGGGGAAGCAAAGAGCCAGGAATGGAGTGAGAACAGGGAGAACTGCCCGCCAGCCGTGCCCAGAGGCTGGGCACACAAACTGTCCACCCCTCTGCAGCCATTTCCCCCTGTGAGGAACACAAACTGGTGCTTTTGAAATCCCTAAAAAAATATCTTCAGTGTGAGGGCGCTGCCCGTGGGGCTGGGCTCACACCGGCCGCGTGTCTGTCACCACTCACGGCGCCGCCACCCCCGTGCCACCCTCACCGCTGTCCTTCCTCCCCCAGGCCAGTCCCAGGGGGCCCCCCACGCCCCCCACCACCCCAAGACGGGACGCGCAGCCAGGCAAGAAGGACCTGAAGCGCGAGGGCCCGCGCGCTGGGCGGAGGGCGGCCGGCAGCCGCCGCACATCGACTTCCGCGACGTGGACATCGGCGAGCTCAGCAGCGACGTCATCTCCAACATCGAGACCTTTGACGTCAACGAGTTCGACCAGTACCTGCCCCCAACGGGCACCCCGGCCAGGTCACCTACACGGGCACCTACGGCATCAGCGGCGCCGCCGGCGTCTGGATGTCCAAGCAGCAGCAGGCAGCCGCCGGCAGCGGCGCAGATGCCGGCGCTGAGCGCCGAGCAGGCGCCCCAACAGCAACAACAGCAGCAACAGCAGCAATGGACCCACATCAAGACGGAGCAGCTGAGCCCCAGCCACTACAGCGAGCAGCAGCAGCACTCCCCGCAGCAACAGCAGCAGCAGCAGCTGAGCTACAGCTCCTTCAACCTGCAGCACTACAGCTCGTCCTACCCCAGCAATCAGCCGCGCGCAGTACGAGTACGGCGAGCACCAGGGCTCCTCCTCGGGCCTCCTACTACAGCCACGCCGGGCAGGGGGTGGGATTTACTCCACCTTCAGCTACATGAGCCCCACGCAGCGCCCCATGTACACCCCCATCGCCGACACGGCGGGCGTGCCCTCCATCCCGCAGACGCACAGCCCACAGCACTGGGAGCAGCCCGTCTACACGCAGCTCACCCGGCCCTAAGAAGGCGCCAGAAAGAGGCGGGGGGAAAAAATCCCATTTGGAAAAAAATTCAAAAAAAAGAAAAAGTAATGATAATAATGATCAGAAGCGAGCGAAAAGCGGCGAGGAGATCAAAGCGATGTGTCGATGACGATAAAGACGCTCACGCCTCGAGCCTTCTGCACTACAGCATCCTCCAGGACCCGCTCCCAAGCCCCGAAATTTGGGACAGGCTTGCCAAGGACTGGACTTGAACTCTGCTTCTTCCAGCGTGGAGAGGAGATTTCCACCCAACACGCCCAGCCGGCTCCTTCTCTGGACTTTTGTAATGATTTTTTTTTTTTTTAGCAGTAATTAAAAGCGAGATAAAACAATAAAAATTAAAAAAAGAAAAAAAAAGGGGGGGGTAAAAGAGAAAACTCAGAGTCCTCTGTGAGGAATATTCTCTATTTTAAATATTTTTAGTATGTACTGTGTATGATTCGTTACCAATTGTGAGGGGATTTATACCTATTTTTTAGAGATTTTTTTGAAATGCTCTTATTTTTCCAACAGCTAAAAAAAAAAAAAAAATGACACTTAGTGGAGCAGCCCTAGGTTTTCTTGCAGAGGTATTTTTGTATAGAGAAGTGTCTTTTTTTTTTTTTTTTGCTCTAAAAATGAAACTAAACCAGCGTGCTCTGCCCTGGGAACCCAGCACTGGAGCAGGGACCAGCATGGGAGAGGCTTTATTTTTCTAACTCGTAGCAAAACCAGCCAGGAGGAGAACTTCACTTTATTTTTTAATAACCTCGAGCCTTAAAAGAAAAACAAAAAGAGGAGAAAAAAATGGAAAAAAAAAATCCGTGGAGCAGCCCCAAAGTGCTGCTGGAAGCCTTAAAGCCGCCCCTGATAATCACCGGGCTGGGGCTGAGCCCGACCCCTCCGGGCACCCCCTGCCCACCCCAGGGTGCCAAACCCGCCCAGGGGCTCCTCTCTGCCTGGGAGCCCTGAGAGATCCCTTCAGTTATTTATTTGGGGAGAAGAGCAGCGTTGAATCACCGTTCTCCTTGGGTTTCCTTGTTTGAAAGTCCTTTCAGAAGCAGTTGCGTTCGTTGGGAGCATTATTTGGAAGGTGACCGTGCCTGTTAAATTATGGTCCTGAAACTGTAACCAGTCCTTTATTTATCTCTTTAATTCCTTTTTTTTGGTCGTTGTTATTATTATTATTATTATTCTTTTTTTTTTTTTTTCGGAATCTGTGTCCTGGGTTTGTACAAACTTTGTGCTCTTCCTTTTTTTTTTGTTTTGGTTTGGTTTATTTTTGCCTTCGAGGAGAAACTGGAAGAAAAAAAGAAAAAGAAAAAATGAGATTTGTACAAACTAAAGATTGCAAATGTAGCGGATCACTGAATCATTTGCCTTGTTTCCTGCCTCAGCTCTCTGGGACACACGAGGACGAGCCCCACGCCCCGGCCCTGCTGCAGGGGTGGCTCCGTTTTAGCCTTCAACCCCCCCAAAAAACTGCCTGCGACACCCGGGGGGGGGACACTGACCTTGGTGAAGCTGTGGCTGAACAGTTAAGGATTGCTTTTTAAAAAAGACAGCAGACTTTTTTTTTATTTAAAAAAAAATGATATATTTGTTAACTTTTTTTTTTTTTTTAGGGATTCAGTAGGAGGAAAAACAAAATCTTAAAGCACTCTTATAATATGGCATCTTTCTATTTCTGTATAAAAGCAGATCTTTTTAAAGTATTTCTGTAACTTAAAAGACCTGTCCTTTAAATCATATTTTGTCTTTTAGGTAAGTTCGGTTTGGTTTTGGTTTACAAGATCCTTCTCTTTGTGAAACTTACCTTTTTGTTTTGTTTTGGTTTTGTTCGTTTTGGTTTGTTTTTTTTTTTTTGTATATTATTGTTTGCAATAAATATACATTGTATCAAAAGTTGCACCTGCATTTGTTATCGGGGTTTGTTTATCGGGGTTTGTTATCGGGGTTTGTTATCGGGGTTTGTTATCGGGGTTTTTATCGGGGTTTGTTATTGGGGTTTTTATCAGGGATTTTTCTCAGCCACCAGGGGAATGCTGGATGGGTTTGGGTTCATGGCTCAGGGTTGGGGTGTCCCCCCCTCCTTTATCCCAAGCACAACCATCCCAGAAAAAGCAGAGCCAGGCAAGAAAATGGGGGTTAAATGGCAAACCCAGGCTGGGCAGGTCAGGGGGTGACCCCAAACGGACACCTGAGCTCTGGCTGTCCCCAAATCCCGCTGGCCCTGCTGTCCCTTGGAGTGTCTGTTTTGATTTTTTTGGGGATGCTGAGCACGAGGGGAGGTGAAAGGTCCCTCCTGCTGCAGGCACTGCCTGTCCTGATCCCGGGCCCTTTTCCAGCCCATCCCATTTTCTGCTCTCTGGGATTGTTCCCATCCCATTTTCTGCTCTCTGGGATTGTTCCCATCCCATTTTCTGCTTTCTGGGATTGTTCGTGGCCCACCGAGCTCACCCTGAGCCCAGGGAGCTGGGCTTGCTCTGCTGTCCCAAAAAGCAAAGTCCGAAATGCCGAGGAGGAGAAAAGTCTGGGATCAGAGAGTTCCTCATGGCACAGCAGAGCAGCACCGGCCCCAATTAATGTCCCAGAGTTAATGAATCCCTTGGGGCGCTGGGCTGGAGTGTGCAGGGTGGGATCAGAGGGGCTTTTCCCAGCCAGGAAAAGATTCCAGGCGGGATCAAATCCCTGAATGGGGCCAGCAGGATTTGGGGACAGCCAGACCTCAGGTGTCCCCTTTGGGGTCACCCCCCTGACCTGCCCAGCCTGGGTTTGCCCATTTAACCCCATTTCTTGCCTGGCTCTGCTTTTCCAGCAGCCCCGGGGGAATTTGGGACAAGTTGGGACATTGGACACAAGTTGTCCCAGCTGGAATCTGAGGCCTCACAGGGACCTGCAGGGATTTGTGTCCCCAGCCAGCTCTGAGAGGACACAGCCTGGCCCGAGCAGCTTTGGGACAGGTTTGGTTGGACAACCCAAGCTGGGCTGAGCTGTCCAGGGAGGGACAGGGGACATTGATCCCTGAGGATGACACAGGTCCTGCTTGGCTGGTGGCAGATTTGGGTTTGGTTTTTTTTGATGGGGGGAAGATTTCAGCAGATTTGGGAGTTTTTTAGGTTTTTTTGGGGGGGGAGGATTTTCAGCAGATTTGGGGGTTTTTTGGGAGGATTTCAGCAGATTTGGGTTTTTTTTTTTTTTTTTTGGAAGGAGGATTTGGACCTTGCATTTTCCAGCTCCACCACCCAAAATCCCAATTTCAGGGGAAAAAACCGAATGGGGATCTGCACCTTACCCAGTCCAGCTCCACCACCCAAAATCCCAATTTCTGGGGAAAAACCGAATGGGGATCTGCACCTTACCCAGTCCAGCTCCACCACCCCAAATCCCAATTTCAGGGGAAAATCCACTGCGGATCTGCACCCTGCAGGTGTCCAGATCTACTCCCCAAAATCCCAATTTCAGGTGGGAAAACCCATGAAGATTTGGACCCTGCATTTTCCAGATCCACCACCCAAAATCCCCAATTCGGGGACTGTGATTCCCCCACACGGGAGTTTCTCACCGTGGGAAGGATTTAACCCCTCAGTCCCCGAGGTGGCAGCTCTGACGTGGTCCCCCAACCCAGCACAGGTAGGACAGAGCTTCTGTCCCCTCCCAGATGTGTCAGAAATAAATTTGAAAAGCAATTTCACATCTGCTTTTCCCTGCTGCCAGCCTGGGGATTCATCCCACACCGATCACCGCGCTGAGTCTCGCTCCATAAATCCCCAGCTGCCAATAACGAGGCTGGACAGGAGTTTTAAAGCTTCAGCAGGCAGTTTGCAATTAACCCACTCCTGGCAGCTGGAAAATCACCTTCAAGTGGGATTCCAGCTCTCCTCTGACTCGCTTGGAGTGGGGAGTTTCGCTTTTGGAGAGTGAGGAACGGCCCTGGAAACCAGGGGAGGCTCCGGGGGCCCTTTCCAGCTGAATTTGTCCCAAAACCAGAGCAGATTTCAGCAGGTGTCCCTTGGGAGCTGGAAATCACCTCCACGAGCTTGGGAGATTTCCAGGCTCATCCTTTCATCGAGGAGACAAAGCAGCCCTTGGGTTTAGCAGCCGGGGGAGAGGGAAATGTGGATTTTGAAGCCCCAGATTATCAGAGATGCCCCAGGAGTGACAAACACGGAGCACAGGGCGCACCACCTCGCCACCCCCCTGTATTCCTGATTCTCCCTGGGTTTTTCCCAAGCTGGGAGGTGAATTCCAGGAGTTGGAGTCACCACCCCGGTGGTCATTGGCCCAGCTGAGCCAGGGCGGCCAGGACATCCCTGGAGCTCTGCTCCCTCTTTCAGCAGCTCGCTCACAACTTTTAAAGATAAAATTCATCTTTAAAATGAAAATATGGATTTTTTAGGTGGGGGAGGCTCTGGAATAGAATTCCCAGAGAAGCTGGGGCTGCCCCATCCCTGGATTGCCCCAGGAGCAACCTGGGATGGATTTAGCAGCTGGGGGAGAGGAAAATGCGGATTTTGAAGCCCCAGGACGTCCCTGGAGCTCTGACACCCTCTGTTCTCCCTTTTAGCAGCTCACTCACAACTTTTCAAAATAAAAATCATCCCAAAAATGAAAATATGGACCTTTTTTAGGTGTGGGAGGCTCTGGAATAGAATTCCCAGAGAAGCTGGGGCTGCCCCATCCCTGGAATTGTTCCAGGAGAAACCTGGGATGGGGAAGGGTGGGAATGGATGGGATGTAAGGGTCTCTTCCCACCCAAACCATCCCATATTCCATTCAGGGAAGCTTTGGGATTGCAAACCAACCCTGGTGGAGGCTCCAAGGTGAATATTCCCAAAGCTCCCCCCTCAAAACACCTTTGAAAAGCTCCAGGAAGGAATTCCTTTTAGCAGCTCACTCACAACTTTTAAGGATAAAAATAATCCAAAAAATGAAAATATTGATTTTTAGGTGAGGAGGCTCTGGAATAGAATTCCCAGAGAAGCTGGGGCTGCCCCATCCCTGGAATTGTTCCAGGAGCAGGTGGAAGGTGGGAATGGATGGGATGTAAGGTCCCTTCCCACCCAAACCATCCCATATTCCACTCAGGGAAGCTTTGGGATGCAAACCAACCCCGGTGGAGGCTTCTCCCTCATCTTGGCCACATCTCCAAGGTGAATATTCCCAAAGCTCCCCCTCAAAACACCTTTGCAAAGCCCCAGGAAGGAATTCCCCCCTTTTTAGCAGCTCACTCACAACTTTTCAAGATAAAAATCATCCCAAAAATGAAAATATGGATTTTTAGGTGGGGAGGCTCTGGAATAGAATTCCCAGAGAAGCCTGGGGCTGCCCATCCCTGGAATTGTTCCAGGGAGAAACCTGGGATGGGGAATGTGGGAATGGATGGGGATGTAAGGTCTCTTCCCACCCAAACCATCCCATATTCCACTCAGGGAAGCTTTGGGATGCAAACCAACCCTGGTGGAGGCTTCTCCCTCATCTTGGCCACATCTCCAAGGTGAATATTCCCAAAGCTCCCCCCTTGAAACACCTTTGCAAAGCCCCAGGAAGGAATTCCATCAGCTCGGAGCGGCTCGGGCAGGGGGGGAGCGGGGAGCCGCCCAGTCATTTTCTGCGATTAAAAAGGCAAATTTTATTCCTGAGAAACTTGGAAGCAAATGTGGCGTTGCCATGGTTTCACACCCACTGGCTGGAAATGACAATATTAGCAGGGTGACCTGGTAATTAGAAACTGTGCCCCCAGGTCAGGCTGTGGGAGAAAATAAAGAGAGATTAGGGCGCGCTGAAGGCAGCGCAGCAATGCTGCGGGGCTCCTGCGCTCCCCACCTTTTATAAGCGGCCCATTGAAATGCAGATCTGACTTTCCACCTGGGGCTGCTAATCTTGTCTCACAGCCAGATCAAACAATGGGGCAGCGCTCCGCGCTCCGGGGCCGGGGCGGGCCCCGCTCCCCCTTTTCTCAGGGGAAAAAATCAACGCGAGGGGTTCCTGAGCGCTGCGGGGCTCGGGGTGGATGCGCGCTCCTGCCCGGCCCTGCGTTCCGCGGGTTGGAGGGAAACGGGCTCCGGTTTTCATCCTGATCTCCCCCAAAACCGCTGTGATTTGGAGGAAACCAGGATCAGGTTTTCATCCTCCTAAAAAATCCTGGAAAATAATCTGGAAAGCCTTGGGAAGAGCAGTGGGCAAAAACTTTTATTCTGGAAAAGAATCTGGAAGCCCTTGGGAAAAGCAGTGAGCAAAACCTTTATTCTGGAAAATCCAGGAAAGAGACCTGGAAAGGAA
The DNA here is from genome assembly GCA_039654755.1 of Calcarius lapponicus. NCBI lineage: Eukaryota > Metazoa > Chordata > Aves > Passeriformes > Fringillidae > Calcarius > Calcarius lapponicus. The sequence goes on from JBBFKN010000247.1 coordinate 39,262, forward strand.
TCTGGAAAACCCTTGGGAAGAGCAGTGGGCAAAACCTTTATTCTGGAAAATCCAGAAAAGAAACCTGGAAAGAAATCTGGGAAAAGCAGTGAGCAAAACCCTTCATTTTCAAAAATCCAGGGAAATAATCTGGAAACCATTGGGAAAAGCAGTGAGTAAAACTTTTATTCTGGAAAATCCAGGAAAGAAACCTGGAAAAGAATCTGGGAAAAGCAGTGAGCAAAACCTTTATTCTGGAAAATCCAGGAAAAGAAACCTGGAAAGGAATCTGGAAAGCCTTGGAAGAGCAGTGGGCAAAACTTTTATTCTGGGAAAAGAATCTGGAAGCCCCTTGGGAAAAGCAGTGAGCAAAACCCTTCGTTTTCAAAAACCCAGGGAAATAATCTGGGAATCCTTGGGAAAAGCAGTGAGCAAAACCTTTATTCTGGAAAATCCAGAAAGAGACCTGGAAAATAATCTGGAAATCCTTGGGAAGAGCAGTGGGCAAAACTTTTATTCTGGAAAATCCAGGAAAAGAGACCTGGAAAATAATCTGGAAATCCTTGGGAAGAGCAGTGAGTAAAACTTTTATTCTGGAAAATCCAGAAAAGAAACCTGGAAAAGAATCTGGGAAAAGCAGTGAGCAAAACCCTTCATCCTCTTAAAAATCCTGGAAAATAATCTGGGAACCCTTGGGAAGAGCAGTGAGTAAAACTTTTATTCTGGAAAATCCAGGAAAGAGGACCTGGAAAGGAATCTGGAAACCCTTGGAAGAGCAGTGGGCCAAAACCTTTATTCTGGAAAAGAATCTGGAAGCTCTTGGGAAAAGCAGTGAGCAAAACCCCTCATCCTCTTAAAAATCCTGGGAAATAATCTGGAAATCCTTGGGAAGAGCAGCGAGGTAAAACCCTTTATTCTGGAAAAATCCAGAAAATAATCCTGGAAAGGGACTCCAGAAACCCTTGGAAGGCAAGTGGGCAAAAACCTTCACTCAGAAAATCCAGAAAATACTCCTGGAAATTAATCCAGAAACCCTGGGGAAGAGCAGGGGGCAAACCCCTTCGTTATCAAAAATCCAAAAAAAATAACCCTGGAAAATAATCCAGAAACCCTTGGGAAGCGCAGTGAGCCAAAACCTTCATTCTGGAAAAATCCAGAAAAGTAATCTGGAAACCCTTGGGAAGAGCAGTGAGCCAAACTGTCCTGGAAAATCCAGATAAAGAACCATGAAACCCTTGGGAAGAGCAGCAAGTAAAACCCTTCAGTCTGGAAAATCCAGAAAATAATCCTGGAAAAGAATCTGGACATCCTTCTTAAGAGCAGTGGGCAAAACCCTTCACTCTCAAAAATCTGGAAAATAATCCTGGGAAAGAATTTGCAAACCCTTGGGAAGAGCAGTGGGCAAAACTCTTCTTTTTTTTTGGAAATCCAGAAAATAATCTGGAAACCCTTGGGAGAGCAGTGGGCACCACTTTTCTTGCAGATATCAGCCCCCAAAAAGCTGATTTTGATCTCCCTGTCCCTACAGGCAGCACAGACACTGAGAAACCAACCCCAAAAATAAAACCCCAAACCTGACTCTCCTCATCTCCACCCTCTCCCTCCCTGGGGGTGAGAAAACATTTTGGGGCTGATAAAAGATTCTGGAGCTGATAAAAGATTTTGGTGCTGATAAGAGATTCTGGAGCTGATAAAATATTTTGGGGCTGATAAAAGATTTTGGGGGTGACAAAAGACTTTGGGGCTGATAAAGGTTTTGAGTCTGAGAAAAGGATTTTGGGGCTGATTAAATATTCTGGAGCTGATAAAAGACATTGGGGCTGATAAAGGTTTTGGGGCTGATAAAAGATTCTGGAGCTGATAAAGGTTTTGAGGCTGAGGAAAGATTTTGGGGCTGATAAAAGATTTTGGTGCTGATTAAAAGACATTGGGGCTGATAAAAGAGTCTGGAGCTGATAAGATATTCCCGGTGTTGATAAAAGATTTGGGGAATGATAAAAGACTTTGGGGCTGATAAAGTTTTTGTGTCTGAGAAAGGATTTTGGTGCTGATAAAAGATTCTGGAGCTGATAAAAGGTTTTTGAGTCTGGGGAAAGATTTTGGGGCTGAAAAGGGATTTTGGTGCCGATTAAATATTCTGGAGCTGATAAAAGACTTTGGGGCTGATAAAACATTCTGGGGGTGATAAAAAGATTCTGGAGCTGATAAAAGGTTTGGGAGGGTGATAAAAGACTTTGGGGCTGATATAGGTTTTGGGTCTGAGAAAGGATTTTGGGGCTGATAAAGGTTTTGGGGCTGATTGAGATTCTGGAGCTGATAAAAGGTTTTGGGGGCTAATAAATATTCTGGAGCTGATAAAGGTTTTGAGGCTGAGGAAAGATTTTGGGGGCTGATAAAAGATTTTGGTGCTGATTAAATATTCTGGGAGCTGCTAAAAGCTTTCGGGGGCGGGCTCCAAAGGTTTTGCTCGCTCCATTCCTCCTCCCCGGCCGAGCTGTCATGGTTTATTTTGTTTTGGGTGGATTTTCTTTCGGGCTGTGCCCCCTCCCCGGCCGGGCAGAGCCTTTTCCCAGGGAGCTGCAGCTCTCTCCGGGCTCATTAGCATCCCTCTGCATAATTAGAGGCTCGGGCATTGTTATGCAAAGCAGCCTCGGATGACAAAAACTTCAGCCCCGACGACGCAGGAACGCCGCCAGCAAGTTTCTCACACTGGTTTTAAGCCAAGGCAAACCCGGCTCGGAGATTTTAATTAATTAATTAATGGGGGATGAGCTCCGCGAGAGTCCCGCATCCCTCCGGCCGGGCTCTGTGTTTTTGTGGGGCGGAATTTTGGGGGTGGTTTGGGTTGGAAAGGAGTTTAAGGTTCATCCCCATCCCACCCCACAGATCAGGGATGCTCCAAGCTGGGCTCGGGCACACTTCCAGGGATGGGGCAGCCATGGGATAACCTGTGAATCAAGTTTGGATTTTAATCCTCATCTTCCCCAAAACTCCAATTATTTTGGAGCAAATCAGGATCAGATTTTAATCCTCATCTTCCCCAAAACTCTTAAGATCCTCCTCTCCACCCCCAAATTCCACTAATTTGGAGCAAACCAAGCTCAGATTTTAATTCTCATCTTCCCCAAAACTTCAACAATTTGGAGTAAAACAGGCTCTGATTTTTCATCCTCCCCTCCCACCCCAAAACTTCAATAATTTGGAGCAAATCAAGCTCAGATTTTTACCTCATCTTTCCCAAAAATCCTATGATTTGGAGCAAAACCTGCTCAGATTCTCATCCTCCTCTCCATCCCCAAATTCCAATAATTTTGGAGCAAGACGGGCTCAGATTTTAATCCTTATCTTCCCCAGAACTTCAATAACTTGGAGCAAGACAGGCTCAGATTTTAATCCTCATCTTCCCCAAAACTCTTAAGATCCTCCTCTCCATCCCCAAATTCCACTAATTTGGAGCAAATCAAGCTCAGATTTTAATCCTCATCTTCCCCAAAACTTCAATAATTTGGAGCAAAACATGCTCAGATTTTCATCCTCCTCTCCATTCCCAAATTCCTGTACTTTGGAGTAAAACAGGCTCTGATTTTCATCCAAATCTCCCACCCCAAAGCTTCAATAATTTGGAGCAAATCAAGCTCAGATTTTTGTCCTCATCTTCCCCAAAACCTCCTATGATTTGGAGCGAAACAGGGTCAGATTTTCATCCTCCTCTCCATCCCCAAATTCCAACAATTTGGAGTAAAAACAGGCTCAGATTTTAATCCTCCCTCTCCCATCTCAAATTCCAATAATTTGGAGCAAATCAAGCTCAGATTTTCATTCTCATCTTTCCCAAAACTCCAATGACTTGGAGCAAACCAGGCTCAGATTTTAATCCTTCTCTCCCATCCCAAAGCTTCAATAATTTGGAGCAAAACAGGTTCTGATTTTCATCCTCCTCTCCATCCCCAAATTCCAATAATTTGGAGCAAATCAAGCTCAGATTTCCATCCTCATCTTCCCCAAAACTCCAATAATTTGGAGCAAAACCAGGCTCAGATTTTTTATCCTCCTCCTCTCCCACTTCCAACCCCAATAATTCGGAGCAAAGCAGCCTCAGATTTTCGGGGAAGGATTCCTTCCATTAAATACTTTTCCCTCCATAAAAATAAATTAAAGGGAAGGATTCCTTCTGTGGAATACTTTTGAACTCAATAAAACGAATTAAAACCCCAGCCCAGGCAGGCTCAGGATGATTTCCCACCCAGCCCAGGTGGGTTCTGCCCTCCCCTAAAACCTCCAGCAGCCAGGAGGGCACAAAAAAGCTCTTTTTTTTTGCCCCAAAAATCAACACCTTGGAGGGGTTTCTGTGTGCTCTGGTGGATCCTGGTGCTTGGGGGAAGAAGGAAAAGCTGGTCCAGGACACCTCAGTGGATGAGCTGAGCTGGATCTGAGCCCTTCTCCTGGAATTTTCCCCTTTTCTGCTGCTTTTCCTGCTCCTCAGGCAGGAGGTGGGAGCAGGCTCGTGTAAAAGGCACTGAAAAGAGTCATTTTCCCCAGGAAAGCTGTAAAATAGGAGCTGAGTTTTAATAATTCCAGCAGAGCCAGGGGAAAACTCCCAGATTGCCCGAGCCCACTGAGAGCAGCACATTCAGCACGGGGCAGAGCAAAAGATCAGCTCCGAAAAGGGAGAATCAAGGTGGATTTGTGGCTCTGAGAAATTCCCAAGCCCCGTTTCCAGAAGGGATTTACCTCCTCCCCAAGGGGCAAAGTCCCATTCCCTGGCAGTGTGGGGTTTGCACTGAGCCTCCAGTCAGAGGATTTTGTTCTATTGGAGGAAGTTTAGAACCCTTTTATCAGCCCCAAAGTCTTTTATCAGCTCCAAAATATTTTATCAGCTCCAGAACCTTTTTATCTAGCACCCAAAAGCTTTTATCATGCCCAGAATCTTTTATCATTTCCAAAATATTTTATCAGCACCAAAATAACTTTCATCAGCTCCAAAGTATTTTATTACTCCAGAATCTTTTATCAGCTCCAGAATATTTTATTCGCCCCAAAATCTTTTATCAGCCCCCAAAGACTTTTCTCAGCCCCAAAATCTATTTATCAGCCTCAAAAACTTTATCAGCTCCAAAATCTTTTATTACCTCCAGAATCTTTTGTCAGCTCCAGAATATTCAATCAGCACCAAAACCTTTTATCAAACCCCAAAAACTTATCACCCTCAAAATCCTTTATCAGACCCAAAATCTTTTTTCAGCCCCAGAACCTTTTATCAACTCCAAAATATCTTATCAGCCTTAAAGTCCTTATCAGCCCCAAAACCTTTATCAGCCCCAAAAACTTCTTATCAGCTTCAGAATATTTAATCAGCACCAAAATATTTATCAGCCCCCAAAACCTTCATCACCCCCAAAATCCTTTTTCAGACCCAAAATCTTTTCTCAGCCCCGGAGCCTTTTATCATTTCCAAAATATTTTATCAGCCCCAGAAACTATTTTATCACCCCCAAAATCTTTTCTTAACCCCAAAGTCTTTTCTCAGCCCAGAACCTTTCCTCGGCCCTAAAATCTCTTCATCAGCTCCAGATATTTGATTCGCCCCAAAACCTTTTCTCTTTGTTATTTGCCCAAAAACTTTTTATCAGCCCCAAAACCTTTATCAGCCCCAAAACCTTTACCAGCCCCAAAACCTTTATCAGCCCCAAAACCTTCATCAGCCCCAAAACTTTTATCAGCCCCAAAACTTTTTATCAGCCCCAAAATCTTCATCAGCCCAAAACCTTTATCAGCCCCAAAACTTTTTATCAGCCCCAAAATTTTTTCTCAGCCCCAAACCTGCAGGGAGGGGAGCAGAGCCAGAACCAGCCCAGGTTCCTGCACCCAGCCCTGCTGTGTCCATGGAAATCCTGGAAAAGTCCCCAAAACCCTTCCAGGCTCCTTTTCCAGCTCCCTCAGAGGAGGATCACTGATCCCTCTCCCAGCTCCTGTTTGGAATTTTTTGGAGCTTTTTTATTACTGGGCAAATCTTTCTTTTCTTGCCAGGGGAGTGATTTTGAAGCACGAGCAGAATAAACAAATAAATAAAGAGTTGATTTTTGGGGCACAAATAATTCCCAACGTGGCCCTGCTCGGCTGCTCCCTGCTCCACTCCTCCTGCAAAGTGAAAAAATAACCCAGAGGAATCAAATATTCCCCAAAGCTGAGCCTGCAGTTAATGCTCAGCAGCTCGGAACAAAATGACAACTCTTTGTTTAGGAACTTTCTCTCCTAATTCATATTTCATCAGGGGCCTCCCCTAATCCAGACCCAATCCATCTTCCCTCCTGTTTGTTTTCTCTCCCCCCTCCCTTTTTTTTTTTCTTTCTTTTAACCTGTTTAATCCTTTTAAGTTCAAGGATTTGAAAAGCAAATACTATAAAAGATGAAAGGTGCGTTTGGAGGAAATCAACTTTGATAAGAGGCTTTTATGGCTTGTAAACCTTATTCCGGCCCTTGGGCTTGAAAGGCAGCACGAATTTTAAGAGGTTTATGCAAGACTCACGTTGAGTTTCAAGGAAAAAAAAAACCAAAAAAAAACTGTTCCAGCCTAAAAATTATGGGGGTTCAGGGCTCTCAAATTTGGGCGATTACAGCGCAAATCTGGATTTTTAGGAGCTCAAGAAATAGCAAAAAGGAGTTTAAATGAAGGGGGAAAACTTAAATATTAGCAAAATTAAAGCCTTGGGAAGAGCAGTGGGCAAAACCCTTCATTTCCATTTATTTTGGGGAAAAAAACAGGGATCAGAAAACAGCAAAAAGAAATAGCAAAAGTGAGTTTAAAAGGAGGAAAGAAATGAAATATTGGAAAAATTAAAGCCTTGGGAAGAGCAGTGGGCAAAACCCTTCATTTCCATTATTCTGGGGACAAAGCAAGGATTAGAAAACAGCAAAAAGAAATAGCAAAAATGAGCTTAAAAGAAGAAAATAAATTTAAATTTTAGGAATAATAGCATAATGCTGGATAAAATTCTTGATCTTCTCCTCAAAGCTTTGCACCTGCAGCAGCTCCAGCCAGGATGGGATGGATGGGATGGGATGGGATGGGATGGGATGGGATGGGATGGGATGGATGGGATGGGAGGATGGGATGGGATGGGATGGGATGGGAAGAGCAGCTCTGAAAGGGAAAAAAAAAAAAAAAAAAAAAACCCCAACCAGTGGATTTTTGGGGTGGATCACTGCTCCCAATTCCCAAATTCCCAATCCCCCCTGGCCCTGCTCCCTCCGTGTGGGGCTGCACCGAGTCCCCACTTCTGGTGGCACAGCCAGCAGAGGACAAACCCCACGGTTTCCCTGGAGGTAAGGCATTATTATTATTATTAATTTTTTTAATTTTTTTTTTTTTTTTGCGCTCCTACCCAGGCCTCCCCAGCAGCTGTTGAGCAATCCTGGCGCTCCCAAAACAAACAGGGAGCAGCTCTGGTGGGCCAAATGTCCCGGGCTCTGCTGGACGTGAGAGTCCAGCACAGAGCCCGGGGCTGCTGAGCCCAACTGGACCCAAACTGGTCCCAAACTGGTGCCAAACTGGTTCTGGATTTTTGCAGTTCATCCCAAAGCTCCCCAAAGGCCGCAGTTCCACCCCAGCTCTCTCCATGGAGGTGCACTGGTCCGAAACTGGCGCCAAACTGGTCCCAAACTGGTGCTGGATTTTTTGCAGTGCATCCCAAAAGCTGCAGCTCCACTCCAGCTCCCTCCAGGAGGTGCACTGGTCCCAAACTGGTCCCAAACTGGTGCCAAACTGGTGCCGGATTTTCGCAGGGCACCCCAAAGGCTGCAGTTCCACCCAAATTCCCGTCCACAGAGATCCACTGGTGCCAAACCAGTGCTGGATTTTTGCAGTGCATCCCAAAGATCCCAGCTCCCTCCATTGGAGGTGCACTGGTCCCCAAAACTGGTCCCAAACTGGTCCCAAACTGGTGCCAAACTGGTTCTGGATTTTTGGCAGTTCATCCCAAAACTCCCCAAAGGCTGCAGTTCCACCCAAATTCCCTGCAGGGAGGTGCACTGGTCCCAAATCCCAAACTGGTCCCAACTGGTGCCAAACTGGTGCTGGATTTTCCTGTGCATCCAAAAGATTGCAGCTTCACCCCAGCTCCCTCCTGGGAGGTGCACTGGTCCCCAAACTGTTACCAAACTGGTCCCAAACTGGTCCCAAACTGGTGCTGGATTTTTGCAGTGCATCCCCAAAGCTCCCAGCTCCCTCCAAGGAGGTGCACTAGTCCCCAACTGGCACCAAACTGGTCCCAAACTGGTGCCAAACAGTGCATCCCAAAGGCCGCAGTTCACCCCAGCTCTCTCCATGGAGGTTCACTGGTGCCAAACTGGTGCCAAACTGGTGCTGGATTTTTGCAGTGCATCCCAAAGGCCGCAGTTCCACCCCAGCTCCCTCCAGGGAGGTGCACTGGTCCCAAACTGGTCCCAACTGGTGCCAAACTGGTGCCAAACCGGTGCTGGATTTTTGCAGTGCATCCCAAAGCTCCAGCTCCCTCCAAGGAGGTGCACTGGTCCCAAACTGGTGCCAAACTGGTTCTGGATTTTTGCAGTGCAATCCCAAAGCTCTCAGCTCCCTCCAAGGAGGTGCATTGGTGCCAAACTGGTCCCAAACTGGTGCCAAACTGGTTCTGGATTTTCCTGTGCATCCCGAAGCCGCTGAGCCCCCGTGGCTGCCAGCGGGATGGAGCTCAGGGCTCGCAGAGCCCCCCTTGGAGCAATCTGGGGGTCACCGGATCGCATCCTGCTGGCCCAGCCCTGCCCCGGAGCCCCCCCAGCAGCCCCTGCCCTCCAAAAGCCTTTAACCCCTTCCCTCCCGCGCCCCGGCTGCAGGAGGAGAATTCCAGAGGTCGCCAACCCCGAGCGCTGAACTTCCTTCTCTTCCCAAAAAACGGGGCGGGGTGCTGGGAACCCTCTGCTCCCCGCTCGGCCTCGGAGGATGTGGGGCCCGGCTGGGGGGCGCTGGGATCAAAGAGCCTCTGACATTTTCGGAGCCAAGGGGCTTCTCTGTGTTTTTGTTTGATTTCTGAGGCCTCGAACGGCGCTGGGAAACAGATGGGCCAAGAGCTCCTCGGCTCGTCCAGGGGCGCCAGGCGGGAAACAGCGCGGGGAAAACGAGCAGTGGAAGTTTTCCCTTCCGCATTCGCCATCCCTGCTCCTCTCTGCCTCCCGGAGAATTCCCAGCCCAAATATTCCCAAAATTTCCCAATCCCAGAATTCCTGATCCCAAATATTCCCAAAATTCCCAAATCCCGGAATCCCCAAATTCAGAATTCTGGAATCCTAAAATTCCCCAATCCCAAAATTCCCAAATCCAAGAATTCCTGAATCCCAGAAATCAGGATCCCAAAGATTCCCAGGAATCCCCAAATACTGGAATTCCCAAAATTCCCAAATCCTAGAATTTCCAAATCCTGAAATTTACAAATCCCAGAAATCGGGATCCCAAATATTCCCAGGAATCCCCAAATCCCAGAATTCCCCATCCCAAAGTATTCCCAAAATTCCCAAATCATGGAAATCCCAAAATTCCTGAATACCAGAATTCCCCAGCCCAAGTATTCCCAAAATTCCCCAAATCCTAGAATTCCCCAGTCCCAAAATTCCCAAATCTCAGAATTCCAATATTCCCAAATACCAGAATTGCTGGAATCCTGGAATTTCCAAATCCCAGAAATCGGGATCCCAGATATTCCCAGGAATCCCCAAATCCCAGAATTCCCCATCCCAAAAATTCCCAAAATTCCCAAATCCCAGAATGCCCAAATTCCAGAATTCCCAAATCCCAGAATTGCCCAATCCCAAAATCTCCAAATCTGGAATTCCTGACCCCCAAATATTCCCAGTCATTCACAAATCCCAGAATTCCCCAGCCCAAAGATTCCCAAAATTCCCAAATCCTGGAATGCCCAAATTCTGGAAATTGGGATCCCAAAGATTCCCAGGAATCCCCAAATCCCAGAATTCCCCAATCCCAAAATTCCCAAAATTTCCAAATCCTGGAATTCCTGATCCCAAATATTCCCAGTCATTCACAAATCCTGACATTTCCCTGCCCACAGATTCCCAAAATTCTCAAATCTTGGAATTCCCAAATCCCAGAAATCGGAATCCCAAAGATTCCTGGGAATCCCCAAATCTCAGAATTCCCAAAATTCCCAAATCCCCAGCATTTCCAAATTATTCTCTTTCCCTGAGAGAAATCAATGTTGGGCTGCTGCTCCCCGCATGGCTGAGGAGCAATTCCACCCCTGAAATTTTCCCTTTTTAGGGGAAAAGAGCAAAATCTGAGGAAACGCGGCTTTGTTTGGGTTTGGGATCCTCCTGCCCTGCTTCCCGCCCTTCCCTTATTCACTCTGCTGTGCTGAAAAAGAAAAAAAGAGAAAAATTCTGCTTTTCTGGAGAAGCTCCTGGAACTCCGGGATCCGCTGGGATCTCTGGGGATGAGGAGCTGCCCCACGGGGCTCTCCCAAAACCCTGCTGAGCTTGGAGGCGTCGCTGAAAAGCTCCCAAAGCTCCCCCAATCCTCCAGCCCACCCTCCGCTCCTCCCTGCTTCATCCTCTCCCCTCAACACCGATTTTCCAGGCCAGAACCTGCTCTCCTGGCCCCGTTCCAGCTGGATCCAGCCCCCTGCTCAGCTTCCTGCCAGGCTCAGAGATGGGGAAAATCTGGGTGGGCAACGGGCAGAACACCCAAAACCTCCCCAAAAGCCAAGCCTGGGGGGGTACCGTGGCACAGCCACCCTGCAGAGAGGAAGGAAAGGAAGCTGGTGACGCCCCGGTGCTGGAAAGCTCTGTGGATCCTCTGTGGACCCTCACTGCCCTTCCCTCCGTGGGTTTTCAGCTCTGGGAGCCAAACTGGAGGTGCCTGAGCCTGTGGGGTTTGGGGCCTTCCCCCAGCTCCCTGCTGCCTTCCCGGAATGCCTTGGCCAGCCTGGGCTGAGCTCAGGCTTTGCAGCTCAGCCTGAGCCTGGGTTGCTCTGGGCTGGGCTTGGCCAGGGCTCCTGGTGGCTCCTGGAGCTGGGAGAGTAAAGGGAAAAATAAAAATAAAAAAAGGGGAGTTAAGAAGGGAGATGTGAATCGTGGCACTGGGGGTGGTGAGGCACAGGGGGAAATTAATATATAAATGTGTGTGTGTATGGTTTGGTGTGAGGTTCTAAAAGCTGACAGATCTCCAGCCAGGAGCTGACAGATGCTGACAGAGTTGTACCAAATCCACAATGCATCAAATCCCTTTCAGCAGGCCGCTCAGGGGGATCAGGGAGGTGTTAATCCAGCCCCAGCCTTCCCTGGGGTCAGGATCCTCCTGGATGGGCCTGTCCTGCAGGAACCTGGGCTGAGGGGAACAGACTCCACAGCACAGCCAGGGCCCGAGGTGGCACGGGGGAATGTCACCGTGGAAGAGGATGGGGGCACTCCAAGGAGGGCTGGCACTGCCTCCACTGCCCCTTCTCCTGGGTTACAGCCGCCCTGCAGAGCCAGACCGACCCAAATCCCTGCCCCAAGCCAGGCAAGGACCTTCAGCTGCCCCCAGTGCCCTGCAGCCCTCCAGGATCCATCCCCGGAGGCAGCACCTGGGATGCTCTGGCAGGTACAGCTCCAGCCATTCCCTTTCCTGTTCCTTTTCCCTTCCCTTTCCTTTTCCCTTTCCTGTTCCTTTTCCCTTCCCTTTCCATTTCCCCTTTCCTTTCCCTTTCCCTTTCTCATTCCAATTCCTTTCCCTTTCCCATTCCCTTTCCCTCCCCATTTCCCATTTCCTTTCCCATTCCCTTCCTGTTCCCTTTCCCTTTCCTTTTTCCTTCCCTTTCCCTTTCCCCTTCCTTTCCCTTTCCCATTCCCATTCTCTTTCCCTTTCTCATTCCAATTCCTTTCCCTTTCCCATTCTCTTTCCCTCCCCATTCCCTTTCCCTATCCCTTTCCTTTCCCTTCCCTTTCCCATTCCCTTTCCTTTCCTTTCCTTTCCTTTCCTTTCCTTTCCTTTCCTTCCTTTCCTTTCCTTTCCTTTCCTTTCCTTTCCTTTCCTTTCCTTTCCTTTCCTTTCCTTTCCTTTCCTTTCCTTTCCTTTCCTTTCCTTTCCTTTCCTTTCCTTTCCTTTCCTTTCCTTTTCCCTTTCCTTTCCTTTCCTTTCCTTTCCTTTTTCCCTTCCCTTTCCTTTCCCATTCCCTTTCCCTCCCCATTCCCATTCCTTTTCCTTCCCTTTCCCATTTCCTTTCCCATTCCCTTCCTTTTCCCTTTCCCTTTCCCTTTTCCCTTTCCCTTTCCCTTTCCCATTTCCCATTCCCTTTCCCTCTCCATTCCCATTCCATTCCCATTCCCTTTCCCATTCCCTTCCTTTTCCCTTTCCCTTTCCCTTTCCCATTCCCTTTCCCTTTCCCCTCCTCATTCCCACTCCCATTCCCCGCTCCCCGGCCGGCCCGGGCTGCCTTTTTCCCTTTTTTCCCCCTTTTTCCCTTTTTCCTTTTTCCCCGCAGCAGGAGCCCGCAGCCCCATTAGCCAAGGCCCCGTCGCTCCTCCTCACCTCCCCCGTGCCACAACCGATGCGCGCACACAAGGCAGAACAAAGCGGTGACAATTGGTGACAAATGGACTGCACAGCATCCCGTGGCCCCGTCGCCAGGGAGACCCCTGGCCAAGCATGGGCGGCCGGGATGCGGGACGGCCGGAGGGGACCCAGGTGCCGGCGGGACCCGTCCGCAGCCGGGGGGGGACAGCGCGGAGCTGCCCCAGCGCCGGGTGGGACCCAGGACTGCGGCCCGTCAGGCCCGGCCGGCCCTGCCTCGCCCCCTCTAATAGGGGTAATTTTCCACAGGAATTTTCCCAGGTCACGGCAGCGCTTTGACAACAAACAGAGAGGGGAGAGGACGGGTTTAACTGTTGCGAGCCCCGGGCCCGGCTCTGCCAGGGGAGGGAGGGAGGCCGGCAGAGCCAGGACGGCGCTGGCTGCAGAGCTCGGGGCTGGCAGGGCCGGGAGGCTCTTCCGGGAACATCTTGGAATGACTCAATGCCTTTTGCTTTCAATGCGGGTGATGTCAGTGCCCGCAGCCGCCCCTTCAGCCTCGGCGGGGCTGCGGCACCCAGAGACGGCAAAAACCTCATGGGCAGTGCCCAAAACCCGGCATCATTCCTCCTAAACTCGGGATAACCCAGCTGCAGTGCCCAAAACCCGGCATCCCTCCTCCAAAACTCGGTATAAAACCGAGATGCAGTGCCCAAAACCTGGCCAACCTCCTCCAAGCTCGGGATAAACCCAGCTGCAGTGCCCAAAACCCGGCCAACCTCCTCCTAAACTCGGGATAAACCCAGCTGCAGTGCCCAAAACCCGGCCAACCTCCTCCAAAACTCGGATAAACCGAGATGCAGAGCCCAAAATCCGGCATCATTCCTCCTAAACTCGGATAAACCCAGCTGCAGTGCCCAAAACCCGGCATCCCTCCTCCAAAACTCGGGATAAACCGAGATGCAGTGCCCAAAAACCCCGGCATCATTCCTCCTAAACTCGGGATAAACCCAGCTGCAGTGCCCAAAACCCGGCATCCCTCCTCTAAACCTCGGGATAATAACCCAGCTGCAGAACCCAAAATCCGGCATCCCTCCTCCAAAACTCGGGATAAACCGAGCTGCTTCCCAAGGGACCACCCACAGCACCTCACTGCTTTACTGGGCATGCTGGCATTCAATTAAAAGTTGGACTTGATGAACTTGGAGATTTTTTTTTCCCAACCTTAAGTCTAAAAACTCCGCTGCGCACAGACAGAGCTGTGCCCGCAGCCCGGTGTTCTCCATGCCCAGGGGTGAAGCCGAGCATCCCTCGGGGGCTCTGCCCTCCTGCCAGGCCCCCGCTGTCCGGGCAGGTGGGCAAGAAGGGGTTAAGGCTGCAGCTGCCAGCGCGGAGTTCTGCTCAAACTGTTCCCACTGCCGCATGAAGTCAGCTGTCATTAGGGAACAAAGGCGCCCCGGAGCAGCTCGAGTTGTGTCACACTCGGGAGGCGCAGAGGCTGCTCCCTGATTAGGATTTCTAAATCCGTCCCATCGAGGCCACCGCATAAAGCCGCGGAACAATGAGCGGGGGCACATTCACACAAGCGGCAGCCCCTGCGTCCCCCCCCGCCGCCCTCCCCACCCCCAGCACGCTCCGGCTCCCGCCCGGGCCCGCGGCACTCGAGCCCCCGCAGCCCGCGGGAGAGCGCGGCCCCTGCAGAGCCCGCTCCGCGTCCCGATCCCTATCCCTTCCACATCCCACTGGGCACGGCCCCCCGCAGAGCCCGCTCCGCATCCCCCTGCGGCTCCGCATCCCCTGCAGCTCCGCATCCCCTGCACATCCCCCTGGGCACGGCCCCTGCAGAGCCCGCTCCGCATCCCCTCAGCCCCGCATCCCCTGCACATCGCACTGGGCACGGCCCCCCGCAGAGCCCGCTCCTCATCCCCATCCCCATCCCTTCCACATGCCCACTGGGCACGGCCCCTGCAGAGCCCGCTCACGCATCCCCTCAGCTCCGCATCCCACTGGGCACGGCCCCCTGCTGCTCCAGAGCCGGCTCCTCATCCCCTTCAGCTCCTCATCCCCCTCAGCTCCGCATCCCCTGCACATCCCACTGGGCACGGCCCCGGCTGCTCCCGAGCCCACCTCCGCATCCTGATCCCCATTCCCTCATCCCACTGGGCACGGCCCTTACAGAGCCCGCTCCGCATCCCCTGCACATCCCACTGGGCACGGCCCCTGCTGCTCCCGAGCCGGCTCCTCATCCCCATCCCCATCCCCATCCCCATCCCCATCCCCATCCCCATCCCCATCCCCATCCCTTCCACATCCCACTGGGCACAGCTCCTACTGCTCCGGAGCCCGCTGCTCATCCCGATCCCTATCCACATCCCACTGGGCACGGCCCCTGCTGCTCCTGAGCTGGCTCCTCATCCCCCATCCCCATCCCCATCCCCATCCCCATCCCCATCCCCATCCCCTCATCCCCATCCCCTCATCTCCATTCCCATTTCCATCCTCATCCCCCTCCACCTCCCCGATCCCCATTCCCATTCCCTCCCCATTCCCAATCCCATCCCCTGCACATTCCTATCTCCATCCCAATTCCCATTCCTCACTCCCCATCCCCTGCACATCCCCGTCCCCATTCCCCATTCCCCATCCCCATTCCCCATCCCTCATCTCCATTCCCCATCCCTCATCCCCATCCCTCATCCCCATTCCCCATCCCCATTCCTCATCCCCATTCCCCCATCCCATCATCCCCATTCCTCATCCCCATTCCCATTCCCCATTCCCCATCCCCATTCCTCATCCCCATCCCCATTCCTCATCCCATTCCCCATTCCCCCATTCCCCCATCCCCATTCCTCATCCCCATTCCCCATTTCCCCATTCCCCATTCCCCATCCCCATTCCTCATCCCCATTCCCCATTCCCCATCCCCATTCCCCATTCCCAATCCCCATCCCCATTCCCTCTCTGATGGGGACTCCACCTGCACAGACCCTCAGCATCACCGACCAGCACGGAGGCACTGGGACCGTCCCCCCAGAGCTGTGCCCCATGGGGGGACCTGGGGGGGCTGCACTGAGGCTGGGCTGGGCCCGGGAGCATCCCAAAGCTGTGCCCTCATCCCAAACCCAATCCCAAAGCTGTGCCCTCATCCCAAACCCCAAACCCACAGCTGTGCCCTCATCCCAAACCCAATCCCACAGCTGTGCCTCATCCCAAACCCAAACCCACAGCTGTGCCCTCATCCCTAAACCCACAGCTGTGCCCTCATCCCAAACCCACAGCTGTGTCCTCATCCCAAACCCACAGCTGTGCCCTCATCCCAATCCCACAGCTGTGCCTCATCCCAAACCCACAGCTGTGCCCTCATCCCAAACCCAATCCCACACCTGTGCCTCATCCCAATCCCACAGCTGTGCCCTTATCCCAAACCCGCAGCTGTGCCCTCATCCCAAACCCAATCCCACAGCTGTGCCCTCATCCCAATCCCAATCCCACAGGCCGTGCCTCATCTCAATCCCACAGCTGTGCCTCATCCCAAACCCAATCCCACAGCTGTGCCTCATCCCAATCCCACAGCTGTGCCCTCATCCCAATCCCACAGCTGTGCCCTTATCCCAAAACCCATGGCTGTGCCCCATCCCAAACCCACACCTGTGCCTCATCCCAAACCCACATCTGTGCTCATCCCAAACCCACAGCTGTGCCCTCATCCCAATCCCACACCCTGTGCCCCATCCCAATCCCACACCTGTGCCTCATCCCAAACTCCAGCCAAGCTCCAAGCCCCTCCAGAGCCAAAGCCTCGGCCCCTTTCTCGCTTGTGATTTGGGAAAACACAGAGAGAGGGGGGGGAAAACATCGGGAATTTGTGAGTTTACTGCTCTGCCCTTGCCCCAAGGTTGCATTTTGAAGGCAGCCGGCAGGTGCAATGAATAAAAATCCCGGGAGAAATCCCTCTGGAGAGGGGGGGAAGGGCAGGAATACAGGAATATAGATATCGGGATCCCCACACACACACACACACGCTAATCCCGGGGATTTGGCCGTCATATGACATCCCGGCCCGGCCGAGGGAGGGGATTTAAGGCACGCCTCTCCTTTCACGCCAGGAAAGGATTTTCATCTCTCAAGAGCACAATGAGAGGGGGAAGGAAGGAGGAAAAAAAATAGAGAGAGAGGGAGAGGGGAGAAAAAAAAAAAAAAAAAAGAAAAAAAAAAGTAAAAAAAAAGCCAATCAAGCCGGGATCAGCTGTGGGCTGGGCTGCTGCAGGTCTGCTTGTCGCAGAGGGGGGTGTGGGGACACATATTGGGCCGTGTGGGAAACCCACAGGCTCAGCTTCTCACACATTGTTCTCCAATGGGGCTCCCCCCAGCCCCCAGCCAAAGCCGTTAATGCCACAAAAGATACTTCGCCCATTGTGCGGGGGACAGCTGAGAGGATAGAGAGGATGGAGTCAGCCTTCCCCGGCTCCCCGGCCTCCCTCTCCCGCTGGAGAGGGGAACGGGGGACGGGGCCATCCAAATGGAGAGTTTGATGCCGCCCATACAAAAGAATTAAATCCACTTAGGCCCCTTTCTCGCTAATCTCGGACTGTGGGGGGTTAAATATGGTTACATTTTTCATTAGGTACTAATAGCAAAAGGGCAGCTAATGGTAGCACGGCCCGCCGCATTGTGATGCAGATGCTGCCCCCGAGGGCTCCCCGAAGGGCCGCGGGGCGCTGGCATGCCCGGAGGGAGGGAAGGAGGGGGAAATTGTGTCACTCGCCATTGTCGCCGCTCAATCCCCTCAATGGGAAAAGTCATGTTTCCTGGCCGAGGAGGAAACAAGTTAAACCTCCGCCGGGGGACGGACGGGGCGGGGAGGCACCTGGGCTCGGGGGATGAGCCGGGCGGGTGCCCAGGGCACGGGGTGCTGGCGCGGGTGGGCACTGGGTGGGCACCGACCGGCTGTCCTGGGCAGGGGATGCTGGCACGGACCGGCTGTCCTGGGCAGGGGATGCTGGTCTGAGTGTGCAGTGGGTGGGCACCGACCGGCTGTCCTGGGCAGGGGATTCTGCTCTGAGTGGGCACGGACCCGGCTGTCCTGGGCAGGGAATGCTGGCACGGGTGGGCACCGGGTGGGCACCGACCCGGCTGTCCTGTGCAGGGGGATGCTGGCATGGGTGGGCTCCGGGTAGGCACGGACCCGGATATCTCAGGGCAGGGGGATGCTGGCACGGGTGAGCCTGTCCTGGGCAGGGGGTGCTGGTCTGGCTGTCCTGGGCAGGGGATGCTGGCACGGGTGGGCACTCCTGGACAGGGGATATTGGCCCAGGTGGGCACGGGCCCGGCTGTCCTGGGCAGGGGGTGCTGGTCTGGGTGGGCTCTCCTGGACAGGGAATGATGGCCCGGGTGGGCACGGACCCGGCTGTCCCAGGGCAGGGGATGCTGGCCCCGGGTGGGCACTGCTGGACAGGGAATGCTGGCCTGGCTGTCCTGGACAGGGGATGTTGGCACGGGTGGGCTCTTCTGGCACAGGGGATTGCTGGTCCGGGTGGGCACTGACTCGGCTGCCCCTGCCCCAGGGCTGGGAGGATGCCAGGAATGTCCCTCCCTGAGGACCCGGGATGTCCCTGCCCTGGGGACAGGAGGATGCCAGGACTGTCCCTCCCTTAGGGGGGTTTGGAGCTCCTGGCACAGGAGCCAACAAACAAACAGAGAGATGGTGGTGGGAGCCCCAAGGAAAGCGGGGAGGGGACACCAAGGGACACCAAGGGACACGTTTACTGTCACGCTGCCGCTCCAGGGCAGAGCTGGGAGGAGGCTCCAGGTCTCTGGGGGGCTGTAGGTGCCTGAGCTCCGGCTGTGGCAGCGATTTCCTCCTCCCTGCAGTTGTTGGCTGCTCCATCTGAGCGCTGACCTTGCTCTTGTTTAACTTGGCCGTGCCTGGGGCTGCTGCCTGTTCCCAGCCATGGATTTTTACCTTCGTGCCAGTTGCTTTGGGGAAAGGACAGAACTTCCCTGACTTGTTTGGGTTGTGGGTCTCCAAACACCCCGAGAAAAAACATCCCAGAGTGCTCTCACCTTATAAAACTCACCCTGGCAGAGACTTTGTGTCTGCTCCCTCCATGGCAGCGCTCAGCCCGCGCTCCCTGATGAGGGATTTTCCCTTTTTGCTGGTGGTGCTTGCAAGGCACCAAACTCCTGATGGGTTTGGGATCCCTTTGGAGCTGCCGGTCCCTGAGGGATGATATTCCTGAAGCTGAGGGGTGCTGGGGGGGTGGTTTTGCCAGCAAGGAGAATTTGGTTTAGCAGGCTGTGACCCCAGGGATGCCAAGGGGGTGGCACTGGTGCTTTGCTGGGAATGCCGGTTGCCCCAGGGACACCCAGCAGGGGTGACCACCACATCCCGGCCCTGTGATGCCACCTGCGCCAGGAGAGGGGGGATGAGGGGAAAAGCAGTGGCTGGAGCTGCTGGGATGCTGCAGAGAGGCTGAAAGGGCAACAGGGATGTAAAATGGGTGGGGGTATAAAAACAAGTGGGGATACAAAAATCAACGGGGATATAAAAATAAGAGGGGATGTAAAAATGAATGGGGATATTAAAAAAAAGAGGCGATAGGTGGGGGTTTAAAAAGAAGAGAAGATACAAAAATAAGAGGGGGTACAAAAAACAATAGGGGATACAAAAATAGGTGGGCGTACAAAAAGAGGGGATACAAAATAAGTGGGGGTATAAAAAGAAGAGGAGATACAAAAGTAAGTGAGGGTATAAAAACAATTGGGGAAGCCAAAATAAGAGGGGGTATAAAAATAAGAGGGGATGTAAAAACAATAGGGGATGCAAAAATAAGTGGGGGTACAAAAACAAGAGGAGATAAAAACATAAGGGGAGATATAAAAACAGTAGGGGATACCAAAATAGTTGGGGGTATAAAAAGAAGAGGGGATACAAAAATAAGTGGGGATATAAAAAAAAAAAGAGGGATACAAAAATAGGTGGCAGTACAAAAACAATAGGGGATACAAAAATAAGTGGGGGCGTAAAAAGAAGAGGGGATATAAACACAAGTGGGGGTACAAAACCAAGGGATACAAAAAATAAGTGGGGATATTAAAAAAACCAGAAGGGATACCGAAATAAGTGGGGGTACAAAAACAACGGGGAATATCAAAATGAGGGGCGCATCCTCTTCAAACCCTCCCCAGGTTGTGTGGAAAGGCTTTCCAAGGACGGAGCCCCCCAGCCCTGCTTGCAAGCCCCGACCCCTCGGAGAGCGGCGTTTGCTGCTTCCCTCTGCAGAGTCGCAGCTGGGCTGGGGCTGAGCTGAGATCCCCGGAGCTCTGGGGCCGGGCAGAGAGCGAGAAAGGGAGCGCAGGAGGAGAAAGGAGGGAGAGGAGAAGCCGCTCCGCTCCCTCCATCCCTGCGCGCACACCTGGAATGGAGCGCGACACCCCTGACACATTTCCCCGCGCCCCGGGGGGGCCGTCCCGCTGGTGGCACAGCTGGAGGGATGGAGGGACAGCACGTCCCAGACCCCGCGAGCCCCCCGCGAATAAAGAACTCGGAATAACTGGTTGTGCAAGAGGCGCGATGATAACATCGCCCAGCGCGCACCGAGCCGCTCTCCCCGCTCCTGGGGTGTCGCAATCCGGGCTCAGGGTTAAGGAGTTTTGGAAAAGCTCGTCCATCCCCACGAGGAGAGCCCAGGAGGGGCAGGAGCAGCCTGGAGCCGCTCCAGGGGCTGACGCAGCCGCCGCTGCCTCCTGGCCCCAAACGGGGATTGTTTCCCAGCAAAGCCGGCCTAAAAACACAACAAAATCAAACACAGCCCTCAAAGGTTACCACGTGTTATTTTGCACCCCTGCGCCTCAGGACTTTCCGGCGCTAACGAGAGCCAGGGCGGCTCCTTTGCTTTCCTCCAACCTGAGACACCTGAAAAAAAAAATAATAAAAAAACCCAAAAGGGAGAGGGCAGAAATCAGAAATCCCAAATCTCCCCGGCAATGGGAAGCGCTTTCGAGGGGAAGCTGTTTTCGGCAAGCCAGCCACGTCCCAAAATTACAACCGGTCTCGGCAATTAGGAGAAGTAAAACATTAAAAAGCAGGAGGCAAAGTGCATTTGCATCTAAATTCGGTGGGGCTGGGAGGCTCAGCCCGACAACAAAGCGGGAAAATTCCCTCTCCAAGAAAAGTTCCACGGCATCTCATGACCATGAGGGTTTCACAGGGCTGGCTGTGGGTTTCAGCACAGTCTCGATGCCTAAATTAACAGGCGTTCTCAGTTAAAAAATTCCTCAAGGATTTCTCTGAAACTAAGGCCTCCTTGAATATAACGCTCTCTATCTACTTCTCTGAAATGGAATTTCAAATTCGAACAACTGCTGTGCGATATCAGCGAGGTTCTCGCTGTTACAATCACGTAGCATCCCCCTCTCCCAGTCTGCACCCCAAAATCTGCGGTGGGTGCAGATCCAGGGCTGGATCCCCCAAGCTGGGAGCGGGAAGGGTTAACCCCTGCTCAGCCATGCCCGTCCCAGCACAGCCCCGGGCGGGAGGGGGCACCGGGACATTTCCATCAAGGATTTGCTGGAAAGAGGCTCCTGCAAACCCACAAACCCAGCCCAGTTCCGCACCATTTTTTTTTTCTTCTTTTTTTTTTTTTTGCTGCTGCACAAACAGGTTTGGGTTTAACTCCGGGGCCGCAGGTGGGTGAGTTACCTGAAGGCCCTCCAGGAGGAGGAAACTCCCACATCCGCTCCCAAAGCAGGGGGGAGGCTCCCGGCGTTGGGTTTCACCTGCAAACACAGCTTTGTGCTCCAAAAAACAGGAGCTGCGGGAGGCTCCGGGCCAAAGGCGGGGAGAGGCAAACGGAAAATCCCAGGCGGGGATTGCTGGAGCTCTCCCGAGGAGCAGGAGCAGAGCAGGGGACGCTGAGCTCCTCCTCCTCCTCTCCTTCCTCACCCCCAGCCCCAGCCCCACACCCCCCTGATCCCATGGGGACATCAGGGAAATCAGGGGAACAAGGGGACACAGGGACATGGAGAACATTCCTTGGGGTCATCTCGCTCTTGGGCTCGTTCAGCAGCTCCTGGGGACACCACAGGGACATTGGGGACATCAGGGGGACATGGAGATCCCATGGGGAAATCACAGAAATCAGGGGGATGTGGGGACATGGGGACACTGAGGGACATGAGAACGTTTCTGCAGCTCCTCGGGGGGTCATCTCGCTCTTGGGCTTGTTCAGCAGCTCCTGGGAGGGGACGTGGGGGACATCAGGGGGACATTGGTGACATCAGTGATCCCATCCAGCCACAGGGAGGAGGGAGCTGGCTGGAAAAGCCACAGGGATGGAGCCCAGCGCGGGAATCTGGGGAGAAAAGAGACCCTCGGAGACATCCCAGAGCACCCTGGGCTTGGGGAGAGTCTGAGAGCGGGGAGGGGATGCAAAAATAACTGGGGCAATAAAAACAAGAGGGGATGCATAAATAAATGGGGTGGAATCATCAGAGAGGCCATGGGTCACAAAACCTCATCCACCCCAGGTAACCCTGCCTGGACCAGTTCATTTCCAGCCCTTCCCAGCTCCAGTGACCCCATCCAGCCATTCCCAGTGACCCCATCCAGCATTCCCAGCTCCAGTGACCCCATCCAGATCCAGGTGACTCCATCCAGCCATTCCAACTCCAGATGACCACAGCATTCCCCATTCCCAGTGACTCCATCCAGACATTCCCAGTGACCCATCCAACCATTCCCAGTGGTCCCATCAGCCATCCATTCCCAACTCTGGATGACCACAGCATTCCCCATCTCCAGTGACCCCATCCAGCCATCCCCAAGTGATCCCATCCAGCCATTCCCATTGACCCCCATCCAGCCATTCCCATCTCCAATTACTCCATCCAACCATTCCCAGTGACCCCATCCAGCCATTCCCAACTCCAGATGACCACGGCATTCCCCATCTCCAGTGATCCCATCCAGGCATTCCCAGTGATCCCAACCAGCCATTCCCATCTCCACTGACCCCATCCAGCCATTCCCATTGACCCCATCCAACCATTCCCAGTGATCCCATCCAGCCATTCCCATTCCCAATGACCCCATCCAGCCATTCCCAGTGACCCCATCCAGCCATTCCCAGTGATCCCATCCAGCCATTCCCAGTGACCCCATCCAGCCATTCCCATCTCCACTGACCCCATCCAGCCATTCCCAGTGACCCCATCCAGGTCTCCCCAGTGACCCCATCCAGCCATTCCCATCTCCAGTGATCCCATCCAGCCATTC